>CM031237.1:369852824-370002376 GCA_018340775.1 Taxus wallichiana var. yunnanensis
GGAGTGTGGAGGAAATGGTGAAAATTTTCCTGGTGGAGCCATGGAGGAAAAATGGAAATATTTCCTTTTTCCAAAAAGTGGCAAAATGTTAAAAAATTTGAGTCATGACTCCATATTCAGGGCCATATTACACCACGTGTCAGGCCCAAATCTCAATGGCAGAGTGCGGAGGGAAATCGATAAATTTTGCAAATTTCCAAAAAAAAGGTGGAAATGTGTAGAATCGGTCCACGATTCCAATGGGATGCACATTGGGACACATGTCAAGCTCATTTTCAAAGGTCAGGGGCGGAGAAAAATGTCAAATTTTTACATTTTCCAAAAGTGTTAAAATGTCAAAAGGTGATCCCAAGCCCATTTCCAATCACATTGTGACACGTGGAGGGCTCAGATTAAAGGATAAAGGAAGATCAATGGTAACTGTGCATTTTTCAGTTTGGCCGCCATTTGAGCTCCAGAAGCTTGGAGATGCATTTTTGCATCAATTTTCACCAATTTTTTGACAAATTCATGTCATTTGTGCCTGCAAGGACCAATGCAATCAGTTTTGAGGATCAATTTGAAGATCAGAGATGTTTTTGAAATGAATTTTTTCCCTAACCCATCCAAAAATGAAATATCAAATCCAAAAGTTGTAGAGTCAAATTTTGGAGGGATAAGGATGAAATAATGAAAGGAAGGGGGTCTGCATGCTTTGAAGATGAAAAACGTGCCTCCACAATGGATAATGATGTGAATTTTGCAATGATTCATCTCTTTTTGAGACAACTGGAAACTTTTTGGACGTGTTCTATTAAACGTCCCTGTCTGTGAATCATGAGGAATTTTTGTAACAAATTTGATCCTTTGGCATATTCTTTTCTTGGGAAAGAAGGCTCAAGGAGATTGAAAGCTATATATTGCATGAATTTTTCATGCAAAGGGTTGGAAGAGTTTAAAAAAGCCTGAAAACTAAAAATTTCACGGGAAAATCTGGGAAGAAGCCCATTCTCTGAGTGACCACTTGAGAAACTCATGTAACTCTCTCTATATCAGATTTCAAATCATGTTAAGTTGGTTGCACATGTATAGCCATTAACAAGCTCTGAGATTGTTTTTCAAAACATTCCCCGCTATTGATAAATCTGATCATTTTTGAGTTATTCTGTGTTGTCTTTGGGAAAAATCTATGAATGCTTACATTTTAGAATGCATTTCAAATTTGTGTTTCTTGTTTCCTATTGCAGTCTTGTGTTTAAAATCTCTCTTGATCATACATGGTCTCATTTCTTGTGATAGTTTAGTGGCATTTGCAATCTCACATTCAAAAGAGCTTTCATCTGATAAAGAGATAAACAAATTTAAAATCACTTTACCTTCCTTGATTTCAGAGATTGTTTGTAAACCTTTGGGTGCACCTTAGGTCATGATTAAATAGTGATTGCTAAATGCTTCATTGGTTCATTCTAACTCAAGATTTTGTGATAGATGATCAAATATTGTGTGGAAAAGTGTAGATCTGGGCCTCCATTTGATGCACATATCCTAGTTGAAGGGATGATTAACCATTTTGATACTTTTTACTATTAAGTTTCTCCATATTTTGCTGAAATCCTCAAAGAGTCTAGTGGACCTTGGTTTGTCTTATCTAAACTCCCACCCAAAAATCATTCAAAACAACTAATCCTACCCTGTTTTACCCCTATTTTGACCTGTATACCCACAGAAGATCAAAATCCATTTGCTAAAGTATGTAAAATAGATCAGATTTCAAAATGTCTTCAATAACCCTTGCCTTGCATTGAAAGTATCTCCATAATCTGAAGTGACAACTTGTGAAAGTCATATTTGGAGTGTTGATCATATTTTCCCAAGGCCCTTTTCATACTATTTGCACAAATTGAGGGATATCTTCATCTCCTTCACCATTTGAGGGTTACAAAATAGGTTCTCTTACCTTGGTTGAAAGGCACAACCTAAAACAGTTAGGACAAGATCAAGTCCTATTTGAGTGCTATCCATCTCTCCACAAATCTGAGTGCTAGTTAGATCATATCCCCTACAAAACAACACACACCATGATCCATCTATCTTCAAGCTTCATGCCATATCTTTGATGTTGCTCAGACTGAAAAGGAGAACAAATTTGGGTACCAACACTAGTGGCGCCATTGTTCGGGGACATTCTTAGTTCAATCTGATCCATGTGCATACATATTTGAAATATTTGAATGCATATCAAACCCTGGTAATGTCTCTTACAAGTTTTGAATTTCTAAAAATATATTGTTAAAGCATCATTCTATACTCATATTTGCAAGGTGTATGTAAAGGTTTCAAACTCTATCTATAATTTTATCAGCTCAGCAGTAGTTGCACTTCATTTGCATTTGTGGTTGATAGATTCAAGAAAAGGAAGGTCTGATCTATAAAGTTTGGCAAGATTTTTCAGTGCTGATAGGTATTTGATAGAGTATTTTAGTGCATTTACACAACTAGGGTGAAATCCTTAGTGGCGACTCCATGTTGTTTTGATCTTGATAAATACCAATGTCTTAGCTTTCTGTCATTTGTTTTTTGGTGTTGCTAATCTCTACAAACTAAGGAAGAAGATCTCTCTTCATTAGAGACTTTGCTAAGAGTTGTTATTTCAAGAATTTGGAAAGACAATTTTAGAGGAGAGAAAAGTTTGGAAGGTGGTTGGAGGTCAGACTCAAGGAAAGGAATATCCATTGAACTGAGAGAGATCAACCTTTAATAGAGGATTATCACTTCTTCTTCCAAGTGATTCTGATTCAAGAATATTCTCTTAAAATTTTTACATTCTCCATCTCGAGAGGTCCTTCATTTGTCTTTGAAAATTCTTCTTCAATCATTTTGCCCCTATTTTTTCCAAATCTAGTAAAATTTTATCAAAATCAGATGATCCTATAGAATACCAATATTGTGAACCACATTTCTATTCCCCAAAGACCTCTCACTCCTCATCATTTTGTTTCACCCCCAAGATCACCACCTCTAAACAATATGGCTCAACCTCCACCTAGACCTCCATTTTTGTTAACACCTTTGGTCCTATAAATTTTAGGGGAATGGTTGGTTATCCTAATGTTGTCCTCAAGATGTTAGAAGTAGATTGCCAAAGTTCCAAGGGAATAATGCCATAACAGGTGATCAACATTCAAACTCTTTATTAATATGATGGAGGATTTTGAAATTGATTTGAGGATGTGTACATTAAATTGTTTTCATACACTTTAGAGAGAGATGCAGGGATTGGTACAAGGCTCTGCCTGATAATAATTCTATTGATTCTTGGACTGAAATGAACAATGCATTTAGGTTGCAATATGGTGACAAGACTGATCCTAGGTTTCTCTTGTCTGAATTTGAAAATATCAAGAAGAACCCCAATGAATCAGTGCATGACTTTAACACAAGATTTAACAAAACATTGAGAAGGTTCCTATTAATTTGAGGCCTTGTGATGAATCTTGTTTAATCAAATATGTAGATGCATTTGATAAGAAAGCAACCTACTACTTAAGAGACAAAACCCTACTAATTTGAGGCAGGCCTTCACCATGGCACTGCAGATTGAAAATAATATTAAGGCCATTGGGAAACCTCTCAAGAGAGATGGTGTAAAGTTGATAAACCCTAAAAACCTCAAGCTAGCAAGGGTGCTGATTTGGAGGAGGTTGTGAAAACTTTGGCAGGGGCTTGTCAAAGAAATCTCATACAAGTTAGCCCGGGCAGAGAAGGGAATTGGGTAGACT
This sequence comes from Taxus wallichiana var. yunnanensis, assembly GCA_018340775.1. Lineage (NCBI taxonomy): Eukaryota > Viridiplantae > Streptophyta > Pinopsida > Cupressales > Taxaceae > Taxus > Taxus wallichiana. Next base: position 369,856,583 of record CM031237.1, read on the forward strand.
TCACAAGGTCAACAAAAAGCACAAAACCATGATAGATTTTCCAATCATCCTAGGGGTGATCAGAGATCTGATGATAGAGGGAAAGGACCCATGGGGTCTACAAATAGACATCCTCAAGCACGTGAAGGAAGAGTGTTACCTGATCCCCTAACTACTAGGGTTGTTGTTGTTGAGGAAGTTGTTGATATTGATTGGTGTGATAGGTGTTTTCTACCCCATCCTCCATGTGAAGTGGACCAAAAGATGGTGAAGCTAATAATGATGATGGTACTGATGATGATATCTAGCATGGTGGGCTGTTCTTCAAGCTCACAAGAAGGAGCAACATCAACTGAGGTAATAAGTGCAAGGATAACTACAACCTTTTGGGATTGCATCAAATGGGTACAAGTCCTTCTTCCCTCTCATACTCTTGAGGTAGATGTAGTGCAAGATTTTGAGATTCCTAACAATGACTTTGAATACTTAAGAGCTTTGATGATTAAGAAGTATGATGGTGGTATCCCTTCGAGGAAGATAGACAATTGTTAATGAATGTTGTTGTGGCTCAAGAGAAAGAGTATAACACTAGGAGCAAGGTTGTTAAGGGAGTTGGGCCTCAAGCCAAACCTAAAACACCCTTTCTTACAAGTATTCCCAAAGAAGCTCCTAGAAGAGAAACACCTGCCAAAAGCTCTGTTGTCCCAAGAAAAAATTATAGTCCTCCTCATGCCCAAGCTACCAAGAATCCCATGCCATCTAATGAATCTACTTGTTTCCCTTCCAATGTTGCCTTGCCAAAGAATGTTCCATATGACATAGCCCAAGTATTGAGCCAAATCAAAGTGAGTGTTCCAATCATTGAGTTTCTTAGGATTCCTGAGCACAAGAAGAGAGCATTTGAGTACTTGGGATTGAAAGAGGAGAAGAGTACCCCAAGCAGAAATGTAAACATTGTTGAAACTCCTCCTCAAATCATTGCAGACCTTGAAACACCACCAACATTAGAGGATCTTGGAGAAACACCTGAGGTATACTTGGGGACATCCTTGGTTGATTCCCAATTGAATGTTGATCCATTCTTTACAACTTTGATCATAAAGGATAGACTACTTCACAATTGTATGTTTGATTCCGTGCATCATGCAATGTCATGCCTCTAGAAGTCATGAATGAGTTGGATATCAAAGTGACAACAGCCTATGGAAAGTGTACTACCATGGACTCAAGAGAAGTGTCGTAGTTGGTTGTGTGAAGGGTTTGGTGGTACAACTTGCAGCCTATCCGGGTAAGAATTTGAAACTTGATGTTGTGATTGTTGATTGCCCTACCAAATGGGGTATGCTTTTGTCAAGAAAGTGGGCTGCAAGTGTTGGTGGGACTATTCAAATGGACATGTCTTTTTCCACTATTCCCATTGAAGGCAGCCTTGTCAAGCTCTATGGAGAAAAGAAGATGTTACACCTTATTGAAGATCCCAACAATGCTTCCTATGAGGTGTTGTTTGCTGATGTAGATGTTGATAACTTTGTTGGGTTTGCTGATGGAAAAGAACACAAGATGGATCAGTCAAAGTGCCTTGAATAGGTAGGTTCCCCTTGGACCTTGCTATTTGATGGAGCTTGCTCCAAATTTGGAAATGGTGCTGGTATAATTCTGATTTCTCCTAGCTTGGAAGAGTTTGTTTTTTCCTTCAAGCTTAATTTTGAATGTACTAACAACATTGCTGAGTATGAAGCCTTGTTGTTGGGTCTGAGAATTGCATGGAAGTATGGTGTCAAGGACATCATTGCAAAAGGAGATTCAGAGCTAGTTGTCAAACAAATAAGAAAACTATATGCTACAAAAAATCAGCGGATGAAACAATACAAACATGCAGTTTGGGATCTAATTGAGATGTTTGATTCCTTCAACATTGTGCATCATGATAGAAGTTTCAATGTTGTTGCTGAAAAGTTGGCAGTGTTGGGGTCAAGATTTGGAAATTGCACCATTTCACCTTATTGTGAGTACAATATTGAAGTGTTAACTAGGCCAGCTTGTCCCTGACAACATCAAGCATTGGCAAGTGTTTAATGATGATGCTCAAGTGCAAAGGTTCTTACAAAATCAAGGTGAGTTTGCAGATCAGAATATTGATTGGGAACCAATGGTGTGTGTGACTGAAGGAAGAGAGACTTTTTTGGAAAGGATATTATCCAATTGAAAACTAACACCATTCCTAGAGGTCTTGTTGCACTTGAGTCAAATTTTGACAATGTTGATTACATCATCAATAGAAACATGTCTACCTCAAGGGATGTGGAAGAGCATAACTTGGGCACTAATGATAAACCAAGAAAATTTTGGTTGGGAAGCAATCTAAACAAAGAGGAAAAACAGTCCTATGTTCAACTATTGAAGAAATATCAGGACTGTCTTGCTTGGTCTTATTCAGAGCTGAAAGCATACAGAGAGGACTTGTTTCAGCATGAGATTCCTCTTGAAACAAATGCCAAGCCCTTCAGAAAAAAGTAGAGGCCAATTAATCCACTCCTCTCCATGAAATGCAAGATGAATTGAAGAAACTGAAGGAGGGAGGGATCATTCAGCCCACAAGGTATTCATCTTGGGTTAGCAAACCTTGTGCCAGTCAAAAAGAAAAATGGAGATATCAGACTTTGTGTAGACTTCAGAAATCTAAATAGAGCTTCATTGAAAGACAATTATCCTTTTCCAAACATGGAAAACATGTTGCAGTTAGTGACTGGATCTGAATTGTTGTCCACCTTGGATGGTTTCTCTGGCTACAATCAAGTTGTTGTCAAGGAGTCAGAAAGATTTAAAACTACCTTTACCACTCCTTGGGGAACATATGTCTATGTAAGAATGCCTTTTGGTCTCATGAATGTTGGAGCTACCTTCCAAAGAGCAATGGATGTTGCTTTTTTAGTTACATAAATGACTTCATTGCAGTTTATCAGGATGATGTGACTATGTTTTCAAGGAGCAAAAAGATCACTTGCAACACTTGGAAAGAATGTTGATCAGATGTAGAGAATATGGCATTTCTCTCAATCCAAAGAAGTGTCATTTTGGGTGCAAAAGGCCAAGTTTCTTGGTCATATTGTTTCAAAGGCTGGTGTCATGATTGACCCTGAGAGGGTAGAAGCAATCAACAAGGTTCCAATTCCAAGAACAAAGAAGGGCATCCAATCCTTCTTTGGGAAGATCAATTTCATTAGAAGGTTTGTGTCTAATTTTTCTGAATTGACTCTTCCTATTACATGCATGTTAAAGAAAGACCAAGTTATCAAATGGGAGGAGGCTGCTATTCAGGATTTTGAAGGAATCAAAGAAGCATTGAAACATGCACCTGTCTTGGCAGCTCCAAATTACAAGAAGCCTTTCCAAATCTTCTCCTTTGCTTCTAAAAATACCATTGCATCTATTTTGCTGCAAAAGGATGAAGATGGGGCTGAGAGGCCTATTGCCTTCTTTAGCAAGGCTTTACAAGTCTGCTGAGTTAAAATACACAATCATGGAAAAACAAGCATTTTCCTTGGTGAAAGCAACAAAGGTTTTCAGGCCTTATATCTTAAGTTCAAAAGTTGTTTCTTATGTTCCCCACACCATGGTAAAAGACATCTTATCAGAGATGGAGATCTCAAGAAAAATATGTAGATGGGTGAACAAACTATAGGAATATGACATGGATATCCAAACCACAAAGTTGGTAAGAGGTTTGGGTCTTGCTAAGCTTATGGCTAAGAGCAACTTGCAGACTATGGAAGTGAATGAAGTAGAGGAAGAAAGGGTAGATGTTCTTGAGAAGTTGGTAAGTTCTGAGTGGTACAAGGATGTAATATTTTACCTCAGACACCTATGCTGCCCTGATCATTTGAATAAAAATTAGAAAAAGAGCCCTCAAGATGGCTTCTCAAAAATACATCATCACTGACTTTGGGTTGGCTTGGAAGAACCCTGAAGGTGTCCTCTTGAAATGTATAACTGAAGATGAAGCTCCCAAAATAGTTGTTGATTTCCATGGGGAGTTTGGAGGAGGACACTTTGCTGAAGGGTTACAACACACAAAATTTTGAGAGCTGGTTATTGGTGGCCTACTCTCTTCAAAGATGCAACCCTGCTAGTTAGAAAATGTGAAAGTTGTCAGCATTTCTCTGTAAAGAATGAAAGCTTCAGCTCCCTTCCTTTGCAGCTTGTATCAATTGAAGCTCCTTTCAAACAATGGGGAATAGACTTCATTGGTGAGATTTCAGACCCTTCTAGTGCTGGACATAAGTGGATCCTTGTAGCCACATATTACTTCACCAAGTGGGTAGAAGCAATCCCCACCAAGAAAGCAACACACCAAGTTGTTATGGACTTCTTGTTGAATCATATCATATGCAGATTTGGTGTGCCAATAAAGATTGTTGCTGATAATGCCATGTGTTTCAGAGCTAAACCCTTGATGGAAATGTGCAAGGAGTATGGAACCAATCTGACTTATGCTTCAAACTATAACCCTCAAGGGAATGGACAAGCTGAGTCCAAGCAATAAGAACTTGTTGAAGATCATTAGGAGAACCTTGGAGTTGAACAAGAGAAAATGGGGTGAACAACTAAAATTTGTAGTTTGGGCTGATAGAATCACTACCAAAAGAGCTACTGGTAAGAGCCCATTTGAGTTGGTGTATGGAACTCAAGCTCTACTACCCTTACATCTACAATTATCTTCATTTCAGTTTGTTCAACAACTTGAAGATCAAGAGGTCAGTCCATATGAAGCAAGGATTAATCAGATTGTTGAGCTGGATGAAGAAAGAAGAGCATCCCACCAAAGGCATGTCAGATTTAGAGAGAAGTTGAAGAGGTTGTTTGACAAGAAGGTCACTCCTAGGGCTTTCAATGTTGAGACTGGTTTTGTTATGGGATAGCAGAAATGAAGATAAGGGAAAACATGGTAAATTTGATGCATTGTGGATGGGCCCTTACTCCATTGATATCAGAATTGGTGAAAATACCTTTTTCTCAAGGACTTAGATGGGGAATTGCTTGAACTACCTATTAATGGGCATCTAAAGCATTTCTTGGATTAATCCCCAAATTTGAGGTATGCACCACTTGTATAGTGTATAGTCTTTGTTTTTTGGCTCTATTTTTGTTGTTTTTTTGTCACTTTTTGTGGTTTGCCCTGTTCTTGGTAGCCATTTTTTGTCGATTGGGTCTAGTTTTTCTACCCTACATTTTTGACTCCATTTCCCAATGGTTGTTTTTGGCACTTGGTCTACTTCTTTTTTTCTTGTGGCACTCACTGGGAGTGCCCATCCCCGAGCAGGAGCCGATGTTGGTGCCATTTTTGAGCTTGCACCATTTTTCCCTAAATTTTTCCTTCATTCTGCATGCTCTGAAACATTTTTCTCTCAAATTGTGGTCTCAAATTTTCCCTCTTGCTTGAATGCCTTGAAATGCTCACAAACTTGTTGTTTTTCCCCAATTTGAAAGAAATCTGCATGTGTGCCCTATTTTGTGCCCTAATTTTTCCAAAATCTATGGGCTCTACCATTTTTCCTTTTTCCCAATCATGGAAGTTTAAAATTGATCGATTTGCACTTATATGCCATTGAAAATCCAATTCCATGATAAAAAAATGCTTTGAAAACATGTTTCAGTTGGTTCAATTTTGAGAAATTTGTCATCCTTAGTGAAAAAATTGAATTCTAGGGCATCCCCATGCATTTTTTTTCCCATGTTTTGACAAATGGTCAATCATACATCATTTTCCCATCAATTTCTTCTTCAGAATTCATCGAACAATGTGGCTTGTTCTAATTGGACAAGGATGGTGGAAAATTTTTTTAACTTATCACTTTTTTGTTTTTTTGGCAAAAGGGTGAATTTGGTCCCATGGCTCCACTTTACTCTGATTGGTTCTAATGTTGCTGATGTGTCCTCTTTTGATTGAGGAGGAGGTGGGTGGTCATTTTTGTGCCTTAAGGCATTTTGGAAAAAGAGTTAAAGTGTAAAGAAAATGCCTAGGGCCCACAATGAATTAGAATGGAACACACGGTGTCAGAGCAAGGATGAAATGGAAAGGTGGTCGTGGAGTTTTTTGAAGTTTTTTTTTTTTTTTGGTTAAAAGAGTTAAAGTCACAAAAAATCCTGAAATCCAAAACTCAATCATAATGGGACACACGTGTCACATTTGCATCAAAGGTGGGAGGGACTTCGGGCCTTGGGGAAAATTTGATTTTTTTTCCCATTTTTGGCATAAAGGCAAAAATTAAAAAGGAGGAATGACAAGCCCGCAAGGTAAAAAGTCAAGAATCACATGGCAAGGAAAGGCAGGGTGGGGAGGAGGCGGAGAGGAAATGGTTAAAAATTTCCTTTTGGAAAATGTTTAAAATATAAATAAGAAGCACTGCCCCCCAAATCCATCATATGAGGACACGTGTCCTATGGGAGGGCAGAGCCATGGAGGAAAAATGAAAAATTTTCCTTTTTTTTCCAAAAAGAGGAAAATGTTTAAAATTGAGCCGCAGCCATATCCAAAATCATATTGCACCACGTGTCGTGCGGAATCTCAAGGGTGGAGCGGGATGGGAGGATCAAGATAATTTTGAAAATTTTCCTTTTTCCAAAAAAAAGGTGGAAATGTGTAGAATCGGTCTGATTCCAATGGGACCCACATTGGGACACGTGTCAAGCTCATTTTCAAAGGGCGGAGGGGCGAGAAAATGTCAAATTTTTACATTTTTCCAAAAGTGTTAAAATGTCAAAAAGTGATCCCAAGCCCATTTCCAATCACATTGTGACACGTGGAGGGCTCAGATTAAAGGATAAAGGAAGATCAATGGTAATCGCATTTTTTAGTTTGGCCACCATTTGAGCTCCAGAAGTTTGGAGATGTGATTTTTGCATCAATTTTCATCAAATTTTTGACAAATTCATGTCATTTGTGCCTACAAGGACCAATGCAATCAGTTTTGAGGATCAATTTGAAGATCATGAGATGTTTTTGAAATGAATTTTTTCCCTAACCCATCCAAAAATGTGAAATATCAAATCCAAAAGTTACAGAGTCAAATTTTGGAGGGATAAGGATGAAATAATGAAAGGAAGGGGGTCTGCATGCTTTGAAGATGAAAAAATGTGCCTCCACAATGGATAATGATGTGAATTTTGCAATGATTCATCTCTTTTTGAGACAACTGGCAACTTTTTGGACGTGTTCTGTTAAACGTCCCTATTTATGAAATCATGAGGAATTTTTGTAACAAATTTGATCCTTTGCATATTATTTTCTTGGGAAAGAAGGCTCAAGGAGATTGAAAGCTATATATTGCATGAATTTTCATGCAAAGGGTTGGAAGAGTTTAAAAAACCCTCCTAAAACTAAAAATTTCACGGGAAAATCTGGGAAGAAGCCCATTCTCTGAGTGACCACTTGAGAAACTCATGTAACTCTCTCTGTATCAGATTTCAAATCATGTTAAGTTGGTTGCACATGTATAGCCATTAACAAGCTCTGAGATTGTTTTTCAAAACATTCCCCTACTGATAAATCTTGATCATTTTTGAGTTATTTTGTGTTGTCTTTGGGAAAATTTGTGAATGCTTACATTTTAGAATGCATTTCAAATTTGTGTTTCTTGTTTCCTGTTGCAGTATCATTCTTGTGTTTAAAATCTCTCTTGATCATACATGGTCTCATTTCTTGTGATAGTTTAGTGGCATTTGCAATCTCACATTCAGAAGAGCTTTCATCTGATAAAGAGATAAACAAATTTAAAATCACTTTACCTTCCTTGATTTCAGAGATTGTTTGTAAACCTTTGGGTGCACCTTAGGTCATGATTAAATAGTGATTGCTAAATGCTTCATTGGTTCATTCTAACTCAATATTTTGTGATAGATGATCAAATATTGTGTGGAAAAGTGCAGATCTAGGCCTCCATTTGATGCACATATCCTAGTTGAAGGGATGATTAACCATTTTGATACTTTCTATCATTTAAGTTTCTCCATATTTTGCTGAAATCCTCAAAGAGTCTCATGGACCTTGGTTTGTCTTATCTAAACTCCCACCCAAAAATCATTCAAAACAACTAATCCTACCCTGTTTTACCCCTATTTTGACCTGTATACCCACAAAAGATCAAAATCCATTTGCTAAAGTATGTAGAATATCAAGATTTCAAAATGTCTTCAGTAACCCTTGCCTTGCATTGAAAGTATCTCCATAATCTGGAAGTGACAACTTGTGAAAGTCAGATTTGGAGTGTTGATCATATTTTCCCAAGGCCCTTTTCATACTATTTGCACAAATTGAGGGATATCTTCATCTCCTTCACCATTTGAGGGTTACAAAATAGGTTCTCTTACCTTGGTTGAAAGGCACAACCTAAAATAGTTAGGACAAGATCAAGTCCTATTTGAGTGCTATCCATCTCTCCACAAATCTGAGTGCCAGTTAGATCATATCCCCGGCTACAAAATGACACACACCATGATCAAAGCCATTTATTTTTCTGTCGTCTTTGGTGTGATGATTGTAGTCACTCACATTCATTTTCTGTAAATGAGATCCCCATTCTTTTCCTAACAATACCCCATCCGGGTATTGCATCTCTATGTACCACTCTTCATTTGTGCTTGTGATGGAATTCATTTGATTCCCCTTGCCCTTGCCCTTTTACTTTTTAGGTGAGGTAGTTTCTTTCTTTGGTGTCATTCTTCTGGTTAGGTTACATTTCAAATGTCTTCTCCTTTCTCTGCTCTACCACTTTATCTAATCCTAAGACTCAATCGTGTGAATAAACCCTCCTAACATTATTCCCTAGCTACCAAACCCTAACTGGAACAATTCTTCCACAAGACGACACTTCTCAACAACTTTCCCCATTAGCCACTGATAGAGGCACTCAAGTTTTCCAAAGTAGGGTAATTCATAAAGTTACAGTAACCCTTCCTTCTCCAATTTAAACTTTACTTTTTCATTGTATATGGGCATGCCCTCCGATGTCCTCTTGTTTTTGGGTGAACCAACTCCAAAGCCATTTATTTTTTTGTCATGCTGGTGTGATGATTATAGTCACTCACATTCATTTTCTCGCAAATGAGATTCCCATTCTTTTCCTAGCAATACCCCATCTGGGTATTGCATCTCCACATACCACTCTTCATTTGTGCTTGTGATGGAAGCCATTTGCTTCCCTTGCCCTTTCCCTTCTACTTTTAGGTGAGGTGGTTTCTTTCTTTGGTGCCATTCTTCTAGTTAGGTTACACTTCAAACATCTTCTCCTTTCTCTTCTCTACCACTTTATCTAACCCCAAGACTCAATCTTGTGAAGAAACCCTCCTAACATTGTGCCCTAGCCGCCAAACCCTAACTGGAACAATTCTTCCACAAGATGATGCTTCTCAACAACTTCCTCCTCAAAAATTCCTCCACACCCGTGTACTCATTTCCTACTAGTTTGGGGATATACTCTAGTCACGTCCTCTCAGATTTCTTTTCATTTTTTCTTTGCATAGATTGCTTTTGGATGCCCTAGTTTACAAGAGCTATTTTCACTTTGTAAATGCAAGGTAAATAATGAAGTGCCCGACTTCTTATTTATAGCTTTTCCTTCTTTCCAGCATTAAATGTTATTTTACCTACCACCATACTTACCACTAAATGGAACTTTTTCCACTAAGTCGGCCTTATGCTTCTTCACTTATGCACACAATCTTATGTGAAACATTCTCCAACCTTCTAGCAGCACAAAAATCCACTTGAAGAAGACTCTTATGCACATGTCAATAGTGTCGAAGGCACTTCTTTTGTCCTTCACATGATTTTTGATCTCACCTACCTTGTGTTGTTCCTGCACTTCTTCCTCCTCTATATGTGGTTTCTCTAAGTCTTATCCTGACATCAACCTTTTTCATCCACCTCTTCTTCCATGCACTTCCTTCATCCTTATGTGTTTTGTATCCATTAACCGGTCATTCACCACAACTTTGACTACAAGTTCAACTTGTATTACGAGCCTATACTTCACATCACTCCACCCCACACTAAAAATATGCACAATCCTCTATTCATGCACAACCTTTAAAAATTAATGTGGTTACCAGCACCCAAGGCACAAAACAAATAACAAACAAATGATGAGAAAGGGAAACACAAGAAAGGAAATTGTGTAAAGGGAAATTCTAAACTAACTGCAATATTACCTTATTACATACACCAAGAAGACTTATTTATAGTAGGGCTTCAGCCTAATTCCATTGAAATGGCCTAGAAATCTCATCCCATCCAAAGGTTCTCAACTGGAATGCACATACATCAAGTATGTCTGAGATGATATAGGGCCCTAACCAATGGACTTTCAACTTTCTAGGATGGCGCAGAAACTTGGAGTCATATAATAGTACCATATGCCCAACCTCAAATTGTTTTTTTTTTTTGATGTGGTGATTATATCATGCTTTTTGTTTACCCATTTTAGCCTTTTGAATCCACTCCCAATTATCATCTCTCATCTAATTTCATCAATTTTTCAATCCTTTCTTCCAACGCTTATTTGTCGTTGAATCCTCTTACGCGTGTTATATATGCAGAGAAGGTAACATGAATTCAATGGGTAGGAAAACCTCCGTGCCAAACACCAATTGGAATGGTGTGGCTTTATTCAACCTCTTGTAGGTTTTCCTATATGCCCATAAAACCACTGATACTTTTGTCATCCCAATATTTTATACCAACGTCACAAAATTGGTCAAGGTATGACTCAGTATTTTATTAAATGCTTCAAAGAGTTCCATTTTCTTATGGATGGTAAGGGGTAGTCTTATGATGAGCCACCATGAACTCTGCTAATAGAATCTTGATGGTATCATTTAGGAAATGTGTACCCCTATCACTAGTTAAGCTCAATGGGCATCCATACCTTGTAATAATATTTTCCCATATAAACCTGGCTGATGTAGCCATTGTACAATCCTTAGTAGCGTTGCTTCTGCCCATCTTGTCAAATAATCCATGCAAGTGATTACATAGTGTGATCCCATCCTACGTGCGGCTGGTAAAATGGGGCCTAAAAAATATATGGCCCACTTTTCAAATGGATTTGTACTTGGAATAGGGTGCAAAGGCATTTCATCCCTCCACCCTAGTTTTCCAAGGCACTAACAATGATCACATGCCTTGCAATACTCTTTACAATATTGATATAGGGTCTCCCACCATAACCCATCTTGTAATATCTTACACACAGTGGCATCCCCATATAGTGTCCACCTACACTTCCTCCATGTGCCTCCTCCATAATAGCTAGGTGCTCATGTTCTAACACGCACCAAAGGTAACACTTCATCACATCCTAGCTTGTATAAATCACCACTAACTACATTTAGGGTATCACACGTATGGCTAACTTCTTCCTTTCTAATGCTTTCATCCCTTCTGGCACCACACCCATTTTGAGAAACACTGCAATATCCTCTAAGTCCGAGGGTGTGCACCACAACCTAAATATTTGCATGTGTGGCATGGTATCCTCAATGCTTTGCACATCCTCTCCTGAGTTAATTCTAGACAAGTGATCGGGTTCAAATTACTCTTCCTAGCTTGAAAACCACTCAACTCAAATTCTTGGAATATCAGGACCCATTGATGTATGTGCCCTTGTAGAATGGTCTTGTTTACCAAGTATTTTAATGCCATGTGGTCCATGTAGAATACAAATGGTGTTGCCAGTTGATATTTCCTAAATTTGTGCAGCACATAGATCATGGATAGTGCTTCACGCTCAATAGTGGTGTAATTTTTTTCTATTGATGTTAAATTTCTACTTGCAAAACACAAGGGATGGTCAATAACCCCTTCACTAGGTTGTGTCAAGATCTTGCTCCAATGGTTGTACTTTGAGGCATCCACATGAACGTGGAAAAGATTATTCCAAATGGGGAAACGGAGTATGGGTGCTCTTGAAAGCCTATCCTTCAAAGTGTCAAATTCCCTCTATTGTGCCTCTCCCCAATGAAAGGAACTCTTGTGTCTAAGAAATTCCTCCAAAGGCACGGTGAACTTGGCATATCCCCTGATGAAATTTCTATAGTAACCTGTATGCCCAAGGAATCTGTGCATGGTGCTTTGGTAAGTAGGCTCCCTAAACCCACAATGGATGCAAACTTGGTAGGATCTACTAGTAAGCCTTCCTTGCATATGATATGTCCTAATAAGGTTCCAAATGGGGTAGCAAAGAAACACTTCTTGATGTTGAGGGATATTCTCAACTGTCGACACCTTTCAAACATTAGTCTTAATTTATCACAATGGTCTATGACTAGACCATACACAATCAAATCATCCAAATAGACCTCAAGAAATTTATGGATGAATTCCTCGAAAGGCTTGTACTAGAATTTGCGAGAACACAACAAACAAATTATTCAATCCAAAAGGCATGACTCAGATAGGACAAAACTTCCCCATTTAGTGGTGAAAGTTATCTTTCTCTAGTTTTCCTTTTGCAATCCTCACCTGATGGTGACCTAAGAACCCATCCGTGAAGGAGTAGACTTCACACCCGACACTCTTTCTAATATTTGTTCAAGAAATGATTGGGAAGGGATCAATGACACATACTACATTCAAGTCCTTGTATTCAACTCATATCCTTATCCTCCCGTATTTCTTGATACTGATGACCATTGGGCTTATCCATTCTAAATATTCAAAAACCTCAATGATACCTAACGCTACAATCTTTTCTATCTCCTCCTTGACCCATATGCAAAAATTTGGGTTCATCCGATATGGCCTCTTCTAGATCGGACATGCACCTTCCTTCAATTTTATCCTCATCTCCCCTAAGGAATGGTGGACGCCTTTAAGTTTATGATACCTACGTGGGAAAAAACCTTAGAACTCATGTAACAGATCAATGATCTTTGAGACCTCCTTCTCTCGACTAGTAGTCTCCAATGATAGCTTCCTTGGGTTCTTCTTCTGACCCAATGTTAACCTTCTTCATTTTTAGGGGCTCATGGTAGGCGTGCATCCTTTCATCAACGCTATCTATAACATCATGCATACCTATAGAGTGGTTAACATCCAAACTTTCCATCTCCTCGGCATCTATATGAAATAAATCATCTTCCCCTTTTCCTTCTCTAGTTATGCGTGCTCAAACTTTATCTCCTTAGATTCATCCTCATCAAAGCGTGCCTCTAAATTGGGATCACCTAGCAAATCTAGTAGCATGTCTTCTCTGCCATGGACCTATCCCCATTATAAGGCACTTTGATCACTTGTAATGCCTTATCCACAGATGGCTTTGTGCTCTGATATTCAAAATCTTGGATGAGATCAGTTGTCAGCTCTTGCCAATTTCCCATCTGGAAATGTGTTTCTGAGTGGATATACCACACACATGCACAACCTTGTAGTGTGGAATATAACTTATGCACCCATAATGATGGTGGCAAGGCCTCTGTGCCTCCTACCTAGGCCTTCTCACAAGCTTGGATGTGGAGCAAGGTGGGATCCTTGCCATGATATTCTTGGATGATAGTGGGCACGTTACTTCTAGAGAATTTGACAAAGAAGGAAATCCTCACTTCGTGCCATTCTAAAAGACTCTCACAGTGTGTAGCCCACCATCATGCCACAGTCTCAGTAGGATATAGTTCAACATCCCTCTTCTTTCATCCTCACTCCTCCATTGAGCTTCCATGTCCCGTAAGAAAATTTCAGGGTATGCTCCTCCAGAGTAACTTGGAAGCTTATTTATCCCTAGGCACTTGAGTGAGTGTGCCTCATTTACTCTGTTAATGACCCCCTCAATTGTCACCCAATTAACTCATAGGTCTTGTGCACCTAATTGTCACATGCCATGCTTGTTGTAATGCTCGTGAGACCGAGCATCCTCAAATTAGATAACCCCTTTTATAGGGTGAATTATCTCAGGGTCTTTGATGGAGCGGACATAAACTATATCAAGGACCTCTTCTCCCAAAGGCTTAGTGTAAGGTTCTGACTTCCCATCCTTTAAATGGATAATGACTCATTATTCCTTGTTCTCAAAACTGATATATCCTTTGTTGAACCTTAGGTCAACATTGTTCTTATAGCACCATGGGCACCCAAGAAATGCTGGAAAATTGTCTACCTCGGTGAGTGCTATGACTTATAAGTCTCCAATAAACTTGGACCCCTGAATGGTGATCACTGCATCCTTCAATACTCCAATGCACATTGCCTTATTTTTTTCCCCATATATAGCACATTCAAAGATGGCTGTAATGTGGGCCTTCCCATTTGATGTCAAGCATCTAATGTAAGAACATTGACCTCTACTCCCATGTCAATCAATATGTTACTCAAGATCAACCATCTACAACTGCATTCAGTGTGATCTATTTGTCATAGTCAAGGTTATGGGGAGGGAGGTTTGCATGCAACACCTTCCTTTCATGCTCTGCTCTGTGCGTGGCATCTTCTCCCATAGCCATTCTCCTAGCAAGGGAATAATATTCTCTTTCCTTAACATTTTACACACTTCCTTGACCTCATCCAGGTCCTTCTACGGAGCTTCAACATTCCTTCTTTTCTCCTACTACCTGGAATGCTCCTTTAGACACTGGATTTATCCCTATAAACTCTCGAATGGCATCCATTGCCTCTTGATACACTTCCTTCGGTGGGTAGGTTCTAGATTCTTCCAAAGCACCAATTCTTCTCTTGAGACTAGATTCCTTTTCCTTGGTACTTCCTTGCACGTGCAACCTTTTCTCATGTTTTCAGCAAAACAAGTTCTAACCCTAACTCATGCACTACTCTAGGCATCCACTTTTGTCAGCCTTCTTTATACTTACCATCCCAAGGTGCTTTGTCCTTCCAAAGTACTCTTGGATCATGCGCTTAAATAACTCAGGGTACTCCTCATACTTATGCTTCTTCCCACACCATGAGCACTACAATAAATATGGACACTCGCACCTGTAATGTTCTAGATCCACAATAGCAGTTCCTTGTGAAAACTCACTTCTTCCTCTTCC
This sequence comes from Taxus wallichiana var. yunnanensis, assembly GCA_018340775.1. Taxonomy (NCBI): domain Eukaryota; kingdom Viridiplantae; phylum Streptophyta; class Pinopsida; order Cupressales; family Taxaceae; genus Taxus; species Taxus wallichiana. The sequence continues at coordinate 369,871,598 of CM031237.1, forward strand.
ATGGCTACTGCGACCATTGAATCCTCTGCAAAACCCTCCCACATGCCCCTCCATCCGCATGTCCTTCATAATGGTGATCATCTTCCTTGGAACTACTGGAAAGGCTGGTCTAGCATACACCATGATCAATGGCCTCATGGATTTGGTCAATAAGCCTACAATCCTTAGTATCATGGGTCGTAGAGGTGCAAATCTTGTAGTAGCAAGACACATTCTTCTGGATTTCATACTACAACAAGGGACTTACCCATGAAAAATTTCACAATCTACTGCTATGGCACATACTGACTTCCAGGGGAAACTATCCTTAGCATGCCCCTCTACTTCACAATCCATGCACCAAAGACCACTATGAGTCTCATGTGCAGAGTTTACATATAGATTCTCTAATTGTTTGGCCATGGAAATGATTTGAGCCTCCAAAAAGGGCTGACACCATTATCAACTCTCCTAATTGCTTCAACGCATAAGGCAACGTCTAGAGCCTTGTGTGGGTTAGTGAATGTTTTATGTGACAATACCCTCCTAAACGGAGTGATAAACCCTCCAATAAACCATTGAGCATGTTGTGAAGGGTGAATTTCATATGTAAGTTTTGTTAGGAGAGTTTTAAACCGTGCCTCGTACTCCCACACACTCGTCGCTGTCATTCCTGTTGGATCTCCTTAAGAGCATTGATGCTCTTTTTCTCAAACTCCGGTATATGGAACTCTAATAGGAAGGAATTATTCAATGTGGTGTATTCTACCACCTGTCTGATAGGGGTCATACTTCCTATACCAATTATGTGCATGCCCTTTCAATGTTTTTGTAAACTGATTTTCCTTTTTCTCTGAGGTAGTGATCCCCTTTGTGCACCATAGTAATTCACACTTTTGCACATGTTTCGTAACATCCTCTATACCTTGGTAATTTGGAAAGTGTAAAGACATCTCAAAGAACACCTGAGGAGGTGGCTGGGACCCTTGTCCTCCTGATCCAGATCTTAGTACCCTCCAGTGTTTCCTCTAGTATTCCCTCCACCAGATCCACTGGATCCACCAAGTTCTATGCCTCCGTGATCTACCGGTTTCACCTCCAGATCCTCCTATAACTAGTAATGGTCCTGAAGTGGTTACACCTAGTGTACCCAATGTCCCACTGAATTGAGTGCCAATGGTCTACGATATTTCTCCATTGTAAGAAGTGTATCAGTGCGCCACTCTCGATGCGTTTCCCAAACCTTGCGTACTTGCACTTTGTCCAAAAATTCCTCCAAACACCAAAATGGTATGTGTAGCCATGGATGTTCCAAATGAAAAATTATACCTCTTGGGCACCGATCGGTCACTCCCACTAATACCAACTAGGTTATCAATACTTCTCCCTTGATTTGGAAAACCAAGTGCCAGGGGTTGGTTGCCAGGTGGGTTTAGATGCACGTTGATGGCTCTTCTTTTCCATGTGATGAGATCTCATCGAAGTGAAGGGTCCTCTCTTCCGCACTTGCCAAGATGGGGTAGCACAAAATTCTATGGCTCCATGTCCTTTGCGTGAATTTAAACACCCTCTCGTAATGTCTACCTCCATAGATCTATTGCACTTATAACCTCATGTTGTCTAGTCATCTCCCTTTCATGATCTTCGATATACTTGAGTTGTCTCTCCTCCCTTTCCTTTCCAACTCGTAATGTCTTCCATCTTCCTCCACCCTAGCTTCCTCACCCAACGCTCAGAGTATCTTAGCTAACCATGGGGAATGCTTCTAAACTTAAAGTAATGACCAATATCTTCATAGCCAGAGGAATGGCACTCAGAAATGATCCTCTAGGCTCCCTTAGAAAATTGAACTCAGAAACATTTGGGCAAGTATACGTTGAAATGCGTATTCTAAAGTATAATTGGCTAGCACTCCCTTCCACCAGTGATCAATAACACGCATCCAAGTTAGATCTACATTTTTAGCCTCTGATAGTCATCTTGGGTCCACATGCACAATCTATAGTACCATCTTGATCTGGATGTGTATGCTGAAATCCATTCATATAGCTCTACTAGGAAGCAACAAAATAATGTCTCATACAACTCATGGTATAGGTTCTCTTCTACCCATTTACATGCATTGAACTCAGGTCCAATGCTGAATATTTGAGAAAAATCATCCTTTGTGCTCTTGAACCATGTTTCAACACTTTCTAAAGTCAGGCACTCTGTCATCACACATCACAAGGACAAGGATTCATGCCATTTCTCACAATAACTTTGAAAAGAGGGTCCCGAAATGGAACCAAGATGTAGTCATTTTTATGCCCTTTCAAAGAACAAGTAAATCCCATGTGCGTCGTTCACGATCACCCTACGGGCGTTGGGTGCTCACCTAAGGCACGCACGGATGTCAATCCCTCCTTTGTGTGAGTTGTGTGATAATGCATTATTTACAATAGATACTTAGGTGATGATAATGGAAACAAGCCATAAATTCATCTTAGAGCTCGAATGGGATTCTAGACAATGTATTTATCTAGATAAGAAAAGCACTACGTAACATAGATTTGAATCATAACAGTAAAGGAAATGTATAGGGGTTTACACCGATCATACGAAATATATATAAATCTGATCCATATAGATATAAGTAAAACTAGAACCACATATATTTATATTAAGTATGTTGATAACCATATTACATTTACTAAGGCAATCACCGATCCATATAATAGTGTAGACTAAGGTTTTGCATCGTAACCGGACTCAAGCCCTTCATAAGACAAAGAAAAATATCCGATCCATCCCCTTGATACAATATACTTCTATAGATCCTATAAACCCAACCCATAGATCCCTCACATTATTCCTGCATGGCTTCTCCTCTCTTCAATTCTTGGTCTCTCAATGTGTGTCTTTCTCTTCTACCGAGCGCTCATATATATAGCCTTATCAAGTGCTTCCATGCCTTTCTAAATTTGTATATTGATTTCCATGTGTCCAAGTGGTCCTTCATGGGAACATCATCCTTTAGATGTGAGCTCTCCATCCTTCCCCATGATGACCGTATGTACCCAAAATTGTAAAGGTACTCGCATCGTCTTCTTTGGAGCAAGATGTAACAAGTTCCCTAATGATGATACGAGTCTCTTCGCAAGGTGTTCGGGATTTGGAAAAGCCTTCGAGTATGCATTAACATCCCGCATGCCCCGCTTAGCCCCGTGCCCTTTGTTTTCCCCTTTTTCCCTCTTTCCTTGGCCTTTTGATCTTGAATAACGAAACGCCGCCTGCAGGGCGGGCGGTCTTCTGCCCGCCGCCGATCGGGCGGCGTCCCAGTAACCGCCGCCCTACTCGAGAGCAGCAGCTCCTGCACATTTTCTAGAACGTTCTTTTGACGTGACTCACGTGAAATATCAACGCTTCACTAGCTTTCCTTACCGACTTTAGCATGCATTTATGTTTTTGGTCCCCCGAATAGTGTTTTTCCTTTCTTTATTGTTTAGAATTCATTTGGTTTTGATCTTCGGGTGATTGAATTCCTATAAATGCATGGCTTGTGCTTAAACATAAAGGACTAATCTTTGATCTCATCTCCTCATTTTTCAGTATTTTAGCTTGTTATCTTGTTTAGAAACCATAGTTTCAACTCACTTGCATGTTTAGATAGTATTGTTCAACTTGTTGGTAAGCCACATATCCATCTTGTGTAGGTAGTGTTGTTATTTCACCCAAATCAAGTTTGTCTCTTAATTTCTCTTTGCATTAGATTTAGCTATTTTTTTCTTAGAGTACTTGTTTTAGTTCATTTGCATGCTCATTTAGCATTGTCCACTATTGGTAAGCCACATATCCACCAGGCAAACAAGTGTTGTTGTTTTATCCAATCCATTGAATGCAGAATAGCTTAGGAAGCCATTAAAGTTGCAGGTTTTGCTCTTCGAACAGATAGTTCCGAGTGTTCTGGTCACTTCATGTTGCATGACTCACAATAAAATCCCGCTAGGAATCACATAAGCCAAGCTCATGTACTCTGTGCCGTCCCTCTCCTACTCGCATTTTTGGTCTGCATTCTGAGCTGTCCTTGTCCCAAAATCTACTCCTATCGATGCTAGCATTACACGCTTTTCTGGATCCACGTGAACATGAAAGAACAAGGAGATCATACTGAGGGGACAAGATCACACACACCATCAGATTCGCCACTGTACTCCAAGGAATCCAGGTTTTAACTTTCAAAGTTCTAGTTAGAATCATATCAAATAGAGTAGATAAATTGCTTCATTTCAGTGAATTCTATTCTTGATATTGCCAGGGAAGCTGTGAGGATTGATAGTTTCTGAGAAACTATGATTCACTCCTCACTTCTGAGGTAGGATCGAGAATCTTGCAGAATAGATTAGATGAGCTACTTTATTTAGAATAAATCTACAAACCGCAGGTTAATAACTACACTCGTTATTTTGTCTGCTTTAAATTATTGTTTAGTTGTTTTTTTCTAGATACGCTTAAAATAGCTTTCTTTCATTAAATTCTTAAAAGGTTTCTTAGAGAAATAGAGATTATATATGTTTTAGATTTATTCCACGTGAGTTAGAGTTTGCTTTTTTACGCTTAGATTTACATTTCATTTCGTATGACAATCACGGACCTCGGGAGCCCAGGGGAATATATATTTGAGCCAATCGTGCCTCAACCAAACCTCGTCACAAAGGTAATAGTTGACATAGACCAAAATCTCAGAATACAAGTATTCTGAACAACAACAGATTTACAACTGATCAGTTCTCAATTGAGAGGGTTAAACATAGAAGACGACCAAACACACACGTTTTGGTCAAACCAACCAAACTACGATTGACCTAGGTAAACATTCACATGACCGTAGAGGGTTCGAAGAGAAAAACTTTTGTTGTGATCCTTTGGTCCCACAAATGGGTGCAAGGAGACACTCTCACAGATATAGATACCAGTCTAAGGATCCAGGTTGCACGAACGCCTGTGAGATATTATGAGAAAATCACACAGTTGTTGGTCCTAAACATAGAAGCTGAGAAAGCATATGATTACTAGATACTAGGGATTAGAACTTGATTTTGTGTATGACCATAACAGGACCGCAACAACCAAGAGTCTATGGTTGTGATCCACAGATCCCACAGCCCAACGAGTCCACAAGTCAATCAGATATAGACACTAGCCTACGCACCTTGGTATTTAGATCCACTCCACTTCCACCCATCATCATCGAACAATTGTCCTTACTAGATATAGTGGCTAACGAAGCTAGAGAATTATGGACTAGGCCAGAGAATCGTCCGTAGAGTCAATTGTATTCACCATCCACCATATGACCTTATCAGGAGACATACACGAAACTATCCCAGGTCATTTTCCACGTATTCCGCAACCCATAGATCGAATCACGCTAGAGCTCGATATTGATTGGAGCCTTCGAGCAGTCATCCTTGCTGATCGATCTATCACACCACCCAAGCCAAGGGCCTTCTTTGCCTTAGATTCACAAATTCCACTAGTGCGTGTCGAAGACATTAGACTTCCTAACTAGTTTGTCTGAATCCCATGCATATTCTACCCCCACCGGCTATCTCGGCATGACCTCGAGAGGTCGGGTATGCGGAAGAGTCACTTGTAGATTCTCACGCTCACCTGTCACTTTTCCGGCATACAAAATTGGTGAACCTGACGTGAAACAAACAAAATTAGTGAAGCTAACGTAAACTTCCTACTTTCTCGTTCGGAGTCATAAGTATCACGTTTCCTTTCACAAATCACCTTCGCTCCTTCCCATTATTCTGCGGGTATTCATATACCCCCGAATATGTCGGGATTCGATGCATATGGCATACCCTCTTGGGTCTTGAAGCATACTATGCCCAATGTAATGCAAATCATCACCCTCGCTCTCAGTATGGGGTGACAACTATTCAACTAATCAGTTGTCAACACAAACCCCAAGAATCAGATATAATTCATCTTTTCAAACTGAGGAGTTAGATCAACCCCCTCAAACACAACAAACAGAGCCTTCAGGTTCAAACAATATGACGTTTACCGAGAGAATCTGGTTTGTCTCCTCATATGCTATTTAGACCACAAATTAGTAGGCAATCAGATCCATACCTGGTCTTAGATGATGGACAGTCAATACGTTATCCTAGAGTGAACAACGCTCCCGAGGCATGTACCCGCCTATAGGAGGTCTACAAATACAACCCGAGATCTCTTTTCAAGAAAATACCTCTATGCCACTGCATATAGGAAATACTCTCGAAGAAACTTGGCAAGATAGCGATCGCCTTCATGACAGATATCACGTGCATATACAACACCAGTGGTATACAACAAACACCGCTCAGTAAAGCACCGTGACTTCACCAAATGAAGTCATTTCAACGTTAGTAGAAAAAGTGAGAGGGTTAGAACTTGCTCAAGCAAGTCAAAATTCTCCGTCATGCAAACAAGAAGTTCCAATCCTCCATACCACCCCGGCCAAGTAGATCTCCTCACAGAGTAGGCACGTTAGGCATGCCTCCTCAATATCCACAACAAACGCCAATAAGGTCCATCATCTCTAACACCATTCCTCCTAGTCTAGTATCAAATAATCCATTCCTAGACAATACCCCATCATACTTAAACATGTACTCCAAATCACCACAAGGAGATATGTTCTCCTCTCCCAAAGATGTTTGCTCAAATGCACGCAGGGACTTCCCTATGCCCCTACCAATGCATACTCTGCACCGTATCAACAACCTATCCCACCACCACTCCCTCAGCAACCACCATCAATGGTCAAAAGCTATGCGATAGGGACTTATTCAGAATATCTAAAGGAACCCTTAGACTTCACCATACGAAGCATCATGCTTCCAAGACCTCTTCCCGATTTACCCAAGTTCAAGGGTGAGGGAGATCCAAACACACATATCAAAGATTACGCTACAACCATACGAGAATTAGTCCCACAGGATGGGGTTGTTGCTTAAAATATTCCCAAAACCTTGAAAGGCATTGCTCTCGACTAGTATTACAGATACCCGAAGCCTCCATCCATTCATTTAAATAACTCGTGTCGAGTTCATCAAAGCCTTCGACATGAACAAACTGTTGAGAATAGAATCGGGAATTCTTGCACATCAACAAGAACACAACGAATGTCACACCCATTTCATCCAGAGGCGGCGATTCTTTATTCTTCAAAGAAGTTCTCCAAACATGGATCGATGGAACTATGTGATTTATTCCTTCATTCTCTCAGCAAGGAGGTGAAGGAAGAAGTCTAGAAGTTCCCACTAAGAACTTACGATGAAGTACTTGAGAGCGCTCTTCGAATAGACCAAGCAGTGATAGATAGTGGTCGTAAGACATATGGAACAAACGGAGGTTAATCACCTCCACTCGTAACACTAAAACTATCACAAATGTCAATCAAGGACCCAAAATCCTTAACAAAAATCATGGGGTAACAATGGATGGGGTAACCGACCAGCCCAAGAGGGTAAATGTTGTTAATACTCCGTCACAAACAAACAACCAATGAAACAACAACTTTACCCCAACGATCAATACAAAGGATTTTAACCATCCACAACAACAACAACAACGGTGAAATCCCACAAGGGCCAAGCTAAAACTCATTTGGTTATCAAAACCAAAGTCAAAACCAAAACAATAATCACAAAACTTTAATCCTAATAGGCAACAGTTTGATCAATTTTAGGCCACAATACACACCGAACCAACAAAATAGGAATTACAATCCCAATTCTTATTGTGGTTTCCACAAAATTTGGGGTCATGATACTAGAACATGCCGTGACTACAATAAATTCATGAAACATTTTCCGTAAGAACAAAGACAGCTTCTTCATTGATTTTTTTTTGCGCATCCCGCCTCATCATCACCAAATACGCCGCAGGTCGGTTTCCCCTCGAATGCTCCCCTCAAGATCTTTAATGATCCATTCCCAAATCATGATAAAGAATAGGCTGAATCCAACTGAACAAACAAAGGTGCAATGATGGGAAACAATGATCATGAAGCCTCGACTTCATTAAATCCATCAGTTGCGCCACAGTTAGGAGCTCAACCGAGACCCAAGATAGTCAGTTTGGTAGAATTAGACGCTGAACTACCTATCGAAGCTATAACAAGAACACGAGAGTATTTCTCTCAACCGAGCCCAAGTCATCTGCCAGAAATAGATAAGAGTCAACAAATAGTAGAAAAACCCGTAGGTGCCTATGATTTAATTAGTGACCTAACAAAGACCTTCTCACACATTTCATTCTTGGATTTACTAAAGAACTCTCCTCCTCATAGAGCTGCTCTTTTAGAAGCATTAGGTCTAGGTCATCTAATTAACATCACTCCACCTCCTGAAACACAAGTAAATCACGTAGATTTTGATATCCACCCTCCGGGGCAGCCGGACAAGGATGTCGAATTCATATTCGAAATAAGTAAAATGCCCACAGATGCTGAGATCGCACGCCGAGGTGATCCAGCCTTACACTTACAAGTATGGGTTTATAATAACTATGTAAAACGGGCAATGTGGTTGACAATGGGGCCACAGCTTAACATAGTCCCTTTCTCTTTCCTCCAAAAACTTGGATATGGGGAAACAAACTATTCCACTACTCGAAATACATTGAGAGGCTATGATAGCCTTAAAGCCACTTCGATAGGAACTATAATACTGCCGGTCACCTTAGGGCCCAAAACAATCCTGACTGAGTTTTATATTATAGATCAGGAAACTAATTATAATATGATACTCGACCGACCATGGATACACCGAATGAAGGCAATCCCTTCTACTTTATTTCAAGAAGTAAGATTCTTGCATCTAGGAAAGGTATTTGTAGCCAAAGGCGATCCAAAACCTTTCGATTTGCACCTAGCTGATTTAAAGAAAAGACCAGGGGTGCACTCAGAATTTGAACTTCCAACAAACCAACTTAATAAACCCACTGACCCAAAACTAGAGGAAAATTTGGTACCTACGACGGATCTTGAAACTATCAGCATAGCCAAAACAATTCCAACCCCTAAAGATAAAACTAAAGAAACAATATCATTAGGGACTACTGCGAAAATCATTGAGTTGATAGAACAAGATTCACCAATGTTCTTACCATTTGATTCAGTAGGCATAGGATTTTCCCTAGGTGTTGGTTCCCTTCCAGCAGAGGACCTCTGTATGGTAGAAGTAGAGTGCGTAAACGTAGCAAATGCCCCAACATCTATACTCCCGACTAAGTATTGGACTCTCCATTTCGATGGAGCTAAATGCCGTTATGGAGGGGGCAGGTATAATTCTTACTTCGCCCGAGGAGAAAGTCCTCCCATTCACTTTTAAGTTAAACTTTGAATGCACAAACAACGGCGCTGAGTACGAAGCCCTCCTCCTTGGCCTCACCTTAGCCAAAAGAATTGGTATTGATAACATCAGAGTCTTGGGAGACTCACAATTAGTGACAAATCAAGTTTCTGAAGTATATGAAACTAAAGCCGAACATTTGCAACTCTACAAAAACACTGTATTAGATTTAAGCAAGGCGTTTAACTTCATATCCATTGAAGCAATCCCGCGAGAGAAAAATCTTCTCGCCGATTCAATAGCAACTTCAGCATCACATTTTACTCCAAGCAATGAGTTAGAAGATACCTAGCTCACGGTGTCCATTCGTGATGAACCATTGATAAAAATAATGACAAATCCTCTTTCAAGCGGAAGTGAATCTACCATCCTAGACCATGTTGATAGTGATGCGGCTACTTTGGATTACTTAAATGCCTATGCAGCACTACATCTCTCCTATCACATGCTAGATTTATCCTTGATTCCACATTCATCTTCCTACTTCGGAAATCCCGTAACGGATCTTCCCTCACAAATGGAACCTAGCATATACGCAGTAGAAAATGGGGATGATTTAGATTTACCTCCAGCACCACCTGAGTTTGAAGAGGGTAACGCCTCTTTGATCGAAGAAACAATTGATGTCAACATCGAGACAGAAGATGAACCGAGAATATTGAAACTAGGTTCTTCATTAACCCCAGAAGAAGTGGAAATACATACTCAGATTCTCAAAGAACATCAGAAGGCATTTGCATTTAATTATAAGGAGATGACAGGAGTCGCACCCCACATTGCGGTGCACAACCTCGTCACTAAATCAGATGCAAAGCCAATTAAACAAAAATCAAGACCCATGAAGCCCAAAGTAGCTCTCATGGTAAAAGAGGAGGTAATAAAACTCCTTCAGGTAGGATTCATCAAGCCAGTTGACTACTCCCAATGGGTATCTAACATCGTTCCCATTCTCAAGAAGAATGGAAAGATACGCATCTGCATAGATTTCTGAGATATCAACAAAGCATGTCCTAAGGATGACTTCCCATTACCATCCATAGACGTTATTGTTGATGCAACAGCTGGTTTTGAACTTTTGTCTCTCATGGATGGATTCTCGGGATACAATCAAATCAGAATATCTGAGCAAGATCAAGCTAAAACCATGTTTATAACTCCTTGGGAACCTATTGCTATGCTGTTATGCCATTTGGTCTCAAGAACACCGGTGCTACGTGCACTGCACTGGCCATGACATACATATTTCATGATCTAATTCATAAAATCGTGGAATCTTACGTAGATGACTTATCAAGCAAAGCCAAGAAGTGTCATGACCATCCCAAAGTACTCCGCGTCATTCTTTCATGTCTAATAGAATATGGAGTCACACTAAACCTAGAGAAATGTGTCTTTGTGTAACAGAGGGAAGCTCTTAGGTTATATCATATCGTCACGAGGGATAGATGTTGACCCAACCAAAATTCGGGCTGTCTCGAAATGGTTCCACCTTCAAATGAATATGGAATCGATCATTTCTCGAAAGTTGGGTGCAATCAAGATTTATCCTGCACTTAAGCTTCGCCATTCATCCAATCAACAATTTACTCAAGAAAGACTATAGCATTGATTGGATCAAGATTGCAATGAATCTTTTGATGAAGTTAAGCGTTTCCTTTTATCACCACCTACACTAATGCTACCTAGGCTAGATCGCCTGCTAATTCTATATTCATGAGCTACCAATGTCTCACCGGCTCGTATGTTGCCCAAGAAGACGATAACAAGAGAGAACGCACGATTTATTTCATCAGCCGAATGCTGCTCGACTATGAAACACGCTATACACACGTGTAGAACGAGAATGCCTTGCCATAGTCTTTGCAGATATTATATGCTGAATCAAGAAACGAAGGTCATGGTAAAAACGGACCATCTACGGACTTTCCTCACACAAGGGTCATTGTCTAAAAAGGCTGGACGTTTTATAACCTTAATGGGAGAATTCGAATTAACATTTGTAAATCAGAAGTCGGTTAAAGGACAAATCATCGCGGATTGGTTAGCTGACAACCCATTAGACGGAGGTGATTTAGTAGATTTAGACTTTCCAGATGAGTGCGTATACTACATCGAAACCCGACCCGCTATCTCTGAGTGTCTTTGGTACACTGATATCATTAATTATATCATGGACCATACGTACCCGGAGGTAGTTACACCGCAACAAAGAAGGTGGTTACGCATAATCGTAGCTAAATACGTCATTATAGAGCAGGTGCTCTATCGAAAAGCATTCGATGGAATGCTCCTAAGGTGTGTCGACACAGAAGAGTCCAAGAGGATTCTCCATGAATCCCACAAAGGGTATATGTGGAGGGCCACTTCATGGCCACGCCATTGCTTGAAAAATACATCGAATGGGCTATTTCTCGCCCACTCTGTAACATGACGCGATAGAGTTTGCACGTAGGTGTCATAAGTGCCAAGAATTCTCTCATGAGATCCACATGCCACACAAGCTCGCAACCAATCACTACTCCGTGGCCCTTTTCTACATGGGGTCTAGACTTAATAGGGAAATTCTCTCCTCATCCACAGTATGGCCATAATTTTATAATCACGGCAACCGAATATTTTACCAAATGGGTGGAGGCCATGCCTCTACCACTGCACTGGTCGGTAATCGCCAAGTTCATTTTGAACCAAATAATTTACAGTACGATATCCCGCAAATCATTATCTCCGACAATGGAACTTCTTTTAAAAATGAAGAAGTTCGCGAACTATACAAGAAATTTAAGATAAGCCATCATACGGCTTCCTCAGTATACCCTCAAGCCAACTGACAGTCAAGCGACAAACAAGACATTGAAAGCCATTCTCCTTAAAACGGTGAAAGAAAACAAATGAGATTGGCATTTGAAGTTATATCTAGCCTTGTGGGCCCACCGAACCTCAATAAGAACACCAACGGGAGCAACTCCTTTCTCGCTAGTATTTGGGGTAGAAACGGCTCTCCGCTTGAGGTCGAAATACCCGCCTCTCGCATTTCACTACAAGGGATTATGGATGAAGACGCTTACAGAGAAGCACGTCTTTCCCAACTAGAAAGCCTAGATGAAACTAGGTTAGATGTCGAATACGCAGGTAGATAGAGCTCATGCTTTGACCGAATGTGCCGGGTAGTATAACAAGAAGGTCTATGAACGTGACATATATGAAGGTGATCTAATTCTAAGGCTGCATGGATCGACAAGAAGACCTCGCGAAGGAAGGAAATTTTGGCCCAAATGGTTGGGCCCATACCAGTCATGAAAGACTACGGAAATGGTGCTTACCTCTTATGTACGCTAGAAGGTGAGGAATTTGGTGAAACAATCAATTCCCTGCACCTCAAGCGATTCTACGCATAAGCAACTAGCACTACTTGTATAATTATCTACATTACATCTTCATATAGATTAAGATCATTTTGTCCACTTGTTTCTTACATAAATTGTGATCAAGGAATCTATTCTCAAAGAAATTCATTACAAACTCATGATGTTGTTGGCATAAAGCTCTTTAATCATACCTCTCCATCTTCATAAATCATCGAATCATTTCGAATCTTTTATCAAATAAAATCAGACATGACAAAGTCTTAACGGTAACCATACCAAGATCTGCAAGTTTGTTCTCGCTTTGATTTCTTCTTAGGATAGGTGTCTTGCCTATGGTCTTTCTAGAAGCTTCATGATGTCACATCTATCCCATATATACATCTCTTTGAAATAAGCATATACCGACATTTTACTCAAATAAGCAAGTTAAAAAGTTATTAAACAGAAAATTTTATTTTTACACATTTCCTTGCCCCACCAACCTTCGGTGATGAGCTTGCAAGTCTCTTACTAGTGACATAGGGTTGGGAAAGGATGGAAATGCCCTTACTCGCCTATGCCTTGCCCACGGTGATAAACCCACGCTTCTTACTAGTAGCATGGGGCAAAGTATAGGGGGTCCTCTTGACACAACAAACGTTAAAAGGTCATAAACAAACAATTCAAAATTTGAGTCAAAACAAATGAATCGATGTTCAAAATTCCAAAAGAGTTAAAATCCTAAAAAAACCAGATTTTGTCTACTATGTGGCCATCTACAGTCTAAGTCTCGGATAAACTGCAAAGCAAGTCACATCCAAAACTATGAAGTCACTCGAGTGGAGTTGGCTTCAGTAGCTTCCAATTTGGTTCCGCTAAGGCTTTATCTCGTCTTTCATCACTATCATTTCACCACTTTTCACAACTTGTGCCCTTCTTGGCTCTTGGTGATGAGCCCTCGCATCTTACTAGTTGCGTGGAGTTAGGAGTGGGGCAAGTTAATCTGTTCATCATACTAGTTATTTTCATCACTTTGCCAAAACAAACATGAGGTATCCAAATTGCTCACAAAAGCTAAGATTCAAAATCACAATATATCTACATTATCATGTATCAAAGCACCATGAAAATACAAAAGAAAGCAAACATTTGCATCATCTTTTCTCCATTGCATACATTCTAAAAGCATATAAACATACATTGTAGTATACACAAGAAACTGAAATGGAAAGGGAAACATGAGTGACAAGCTTTTGATCCAAAATGAATGCATATATATAAATAATCAATGTTTATATACAATGCCATCATGCTCTAAGCATGGTCAAAACGCTCAAAGAGCCCGTGATATACAAAGAATATATAATACAAAGTACACGAGGGCCAAGAGGCCTCTCAATCCCTACGCGACCCCTCTAAAGGTGCACACCCACGCTGGGACTCGGCTGCGCCGCGCTCGAATGTACGGAGGGCTCAGGGTCTCGAGGGGCAGCTGCGGTCTCACCACGAGAATGGCTCCTCATGAGGCACTCAGCCATCCTGTAGCCCGCTAACTCTGTGCGGAGGGTCGACACCATCTTGGCCACGTGCCAAACAGAGCGAAGACATCGCATGCCTACCGGGCCGCCGAGGGCTCCCGGCATCTACGGATAGCTCTGCTGGGTCCTATCCATTGGGATCATCGGGGAATCGGAAATACCCCGTGGATCAAATCCCGCCACTCACAATCAGCCTCTGCAAACAAAGGAGAAAATGAATCGAAAACCAAGTAAGAAGCTAAAAGATACAACAATAAGCAACTAAGGAGAGCATACATATAAACATTAAAAGGAGAAGGGTAACTTACCTGATCCCCAGAATCCAAGATGGGTCATTGGGCTGGTACCTCTACCATGGATGCCGCCGACTGAGGGGCTGCTCCCATGGCAGGGGCAACATGTCACCCTGCAACTGACTCATCCTCTCCACCATGGCCCTGAGAGAGTGGCTCCTCTGAAACTAGAGTGTCCTTCTCTGCGCTCTGCTCAGCCCTCTCTACCTGCATAATATCCTGAGTGTCATGCCACTCAGGATCACTATCCCGATCCTCCTCCTCATCCCTCCCTCGGAGTTGAAATCAATATCTATAGGGTCATCGCTGCTATGAGTAGCGGACCCGCAAAGAATCTAAAGCAAAGGTGCTCGAGGCACACCAGCCTCTCCCTCTAGCGCGAACTATCCTCCTGGCTGCAATAGGAATGCCAGGAGTGATCGCTGTCCAACCTCGGCCTCTAGGCCCCCCTCTGGCCTCGCGAACTGATCTGTAAACTGGTGCCACTGGGGAAGCATACCCGCGTATGGAAGACCAAACTACTGAGGAACCTGGCCGAAAGGATGTACCTCTACTCGCCCCACTCGATCAATGAGCTGCCCTGTGGTGGAGCAGGAGATCAGGGTAAGAGTCTCCTCACCCCATATGCCGGCCATAAGCCGGTACGGTGTCGCCTCCATGTCTGCAGTAGTAAGGGAGGCAACTAGCTGATGAGGTGCTCTGAGCACCGACATATCTATCCATCTGGCTGCCCTCACACGCCCCGTGATCTGCTACCTCCACACCCCGCCATAAGGGATAAAACTCCATACACCCAACTCATGACTAGAGTTGGGTGGCTCAATGACTATCCCCGTAAACGGACCACCCTATATAAATCATGGTAGGTGGTCCCTGAATATCTCGCACCCTGTGCGTATATCCGTCCATGCCCTCTATCTCGTGCAATGATGGGGGCCCAAAGAATATAACAAGGTGTCCCCTCCTTGTCCCCGATTAATCTCGAGGAAAGGATCCCCATGATGGCTCTTGTCAAATACGGGATAGGCAAAGAAGGAATGGATCGAACTCTCACCCCATTCTTCGATCCCATGGAGATGACCGCATCTCCCATATATGCTGCCCACCGTGCAATCTATGCCCGGGAGCCTCGCTGCTCTAATGTAAGTCTTTGCCTAATGATCGGGACTCCTGAATGCAAAGGTGACATCCTCGAGTGTAATACCACTCACCACGGACCCCCAGCGGTCGGAAGGTGTTCTGATTTACATCCCAATAAGAAAATAAGTCACAAAGGATGTGACTCGATGGTGCAACGTGGGGCACGCATGATATGCGCAATATGCCACCCTCAGTAGTGTGTCCTCCTCGTCCCGTGAAAGGGCATCCAAGACCCACAGAGCCAATCACACTCTCTCTCCCTGCTCCATCTAATGTACTCCTCTCTCACCCGCATACACCCAAAACACATGAAACAGAGCAAGTTAATATCCGAACAATACCGAGAGCACCATAAAACGCGTAGAAATGTAAAAATACAAGTGTAATCTCAAATTTAAATTCCTTTGCATTATGCAAAACCGCCACCCCGAGCAGGAGGCGGTTTTGTAACCACCACCTTAAAGGCGGCGGTGAGTGGTGAATGCCGCCCGAATAGGGCGGCGGTCATGTAACCGCCGCCCCGGCCAGGCGGCGGTCGTGGTTCGAAAACCCACGTGGTTTTTAATCTAAAAAGCCTAAAACAAGCAAAAATGACCATTTGACCTAAAAATGGAGCCTACCCATGGCGCCCCCTAGTGGACCTTTTTTGAACCTAATATTTTCAAAAATAACCCCCATTACGACAAATTTAGCATTTCAAATTAAAGGGGGAAAACACAAAATTGAAGAAAACCAACTTTGTGATCTAGCGGGCGGTGTTCTCGCACGTGGAGGTATGATCACGATCTCACTGCGCAGACGTTTTAACTCTACTCACGCAAGAAACTGCGTCACCACGGGCCCCGCAGCTCAAAAACAATCAATTCAACTCGTAAGTGAATAGGAAAATGGGCCCACTTTCATATATATATCACCCCGATTTGTTTTAAAAGACTTTTTCGTAGGTTTGGAACGCATGGAGGTAAGTTCCTATCCCCTTACGAATGGTACGTTCTCACTCCCTATTATTTTAGCGTTTATTTTCCAAGTTATTGTATCTATCTACACTTGAGTTCTCTTTTCATTTTATAGGTAGCGGGAATTTCAGATGACGTCATTTCAACACACACCTGGACGAGTAAGGTATAACTTCTAACTCCCCATTTTGGGACTCGCCATACTCGGACCCATTGTTTTATGCCTCTTCATGGCTAAAACACTTCTCCGAGGGGGCAATATGTACGTACCAAAATTGTAAGGTACATCTTTGCGGAACAAAGCAGTAACAAGTTCCCCAATGATGATACAGGTCTCTTCGCAAGGTGTTCGGGATCCGAAAAATCCCTCAGAGTATGCGTTAACATCCCGCATGCCCCGCTTAGCCCCCGCACCCTTTGTTTTCCCCTTTTTCCCTCTTTCCTTGGCCTTTTGATCTTCAAAGATGAAAACCACCGCCCTACTGGGCAGCGCTCTCATAACCGCCACCCCGATTAGGGCGGCGGTCTCAGAACCGCCGCCTTGCTCGTAGCGGCGGTCCCGCACGCATTTTCCGAATATTCTTTTGACGTGACTCGCATGAAATATCAATGTTTCACCAGCTTTCCTTACCGACTTACACATGCATTTATGTTTTTGGTCCCTCGAATAGTGTTTTTCCTTTGTTTATTGTTTAGGAGTTCGCTTTGGTTTTGATCTTTGGGTGATTGAATTCTTATAAATGCATGGCTTGTGCTCAAACATAAGGGACTGATCTTTGCTCTCATCTCCTCATTTTTCAGTA
Source organism: Taxus wallichiana var. yunnanensis (assembly GCA_018340775.1). Lineage (NCBI taxonomy): Eukaryota > Viridiplantae > Streptophyta > Pinopsida > Cupressales > Taxaceae > Taxus > Taxus wallichiana. The sequence goes on from CM031237.1 coordinate 369,889,046, forward strand.
TTTTAGCTTGTTATCTTGTTTAGAAACCATAGTTTCAATTCACTTGCATGTTTAGTTAGTATTGTTCAGCTGTTGGTAAGCCACATACCCATCTTGTGCAGGCAGTGTTGTTATTTCACCCAACTGTGTCAAAGTTTGTCTCTGAATTTCTCTTTGCATTAGATTTAGCTATTATTTTGCTTAGAGTACTTGTTTTAGTTCATTTGCATGCTCATTTAGCATTGTCCATCTGTTGGTAAGCCACATATCCAGCTTGTGCAAACAGTGTTGTTGTTTTATCCAATCCATTGGAATAGAATAGCTTAGGAAGCCATTAAAGTTACAGGTTTTTCTCTTCAAACAGGATAGTTCCAGGTTCTGGTCACTTCATGTTGCATGACTCGCAAGTAAAAATCCCACTAGGAATCACATAAGCCAAGCTCGTACTCTTGCACTTTGTCCCTCTCCTACTCACATTTTCGGTCTACATTCTGAGCTGTCCTTGTCCCAAAATCTACTCCTATCGATGCTAGCATTACACGCTTTTCTGGATCCACGTGAACACGAAAGAACGAGGAGATCATACTGAGGGGACAAGATCACACACACCATCGATTCGCCACATTGCTCTGTGGAATCCAGTTTTAACTTTCAAAGTTCTAGTTAGAATCATATCAAATAGAGTAGATAAATTGCTTCATTTCAGTAAATTCTATTCTCGATATTGCACAGAAGCTATGAGGATTGATAGTTTCGAGAAACTATGATTCACTCCTCACTTCGAGGTAGGATCGAGAATCTTAGAATAGATTAGATGAGCTACTTTATTTAGAATAAATCTACAAACATGCGTATGCTAATAACTACACTCGGTTATTTTGTCTGTTTTAAATTATTGTTTAGTTGTTATTTCTAGATACGCTTAAAATAGCTTGCTTTCATTAAATTCTTAAAAGGTTTCTTAGAGAAATAGAGGTTATATATGTTTTAGATTTATTCCACGTAGTTAGAGTTTACTTTTATTACGATTAGATTTACATTTCATTTTGTATGACAATCACGGACCTCGGGAGCCTGTGGAATATATATTAGAGCCAATCATGCCTCAACCAAACCTCGTGACAAAGAATAGTTGACATAGACCAAAATCTCGAAATACAAGTATTCCAAACAACAACAGATTTACAACTGATCAGTTCTCAATTGAGAGGGTTAAACATAGAAGACGACCAAGCACACACGTTTTGGTCAAACCAACCAAACTACAGATTGCCCTAGGTAAACATTCACATGACTCGTAGAAGGGTTCAAAAGAAAAAAACTTTTGGTTGTGATCCTTTGGTCCCACACCGGGTGCAGAGACACTCTCACGGATATAGATACCCGCCTCTAAGGATCCAGTTGCACGAATGCCTCGTGAGATATTCTTCAGAAAATCACACGCTTGTTGTTCCTAAACATAGAAGTTTGAAAGCATACAATTACTGATACTAGGGATTAGTACTTGATTTCGTGTATGACCATAACAGACCGCAACAACCAAGAGTCTATGGTTGTGATCCAAAGATCCCACACCCCAACGAGTCCACAAGTCAATCGATATAGACACTAGCCTACGCACCTTGGTATTCGATCCACTCCACTTCCACCCATCATCATCGAACAATTGTCCTTACTAGATATAGCGCTAACAAAGCTAGAGAATTCTCGGACTAGGCCGAGAATCATCCGTAGAGTCAATTGTATTCACCATCCACCATATGACCTTATCGGGAGACATACATGAAACTATCGCAGTCATTTTCCATGTATTCATGCAACCCATAGATCGAATCACGCTGAGCTCGATATTGATTGGAGCCTTCGAGCAGTCATCCTTACCGATCGATCTATCACACCAGTCCAAGTTAGAAGGGCCTTCTTTGCCTTAGATTCACAAATTCCACTAGTGCGTGTCGAAGACATTAGACTCGCCTAACTAGTTTGTTTGACTCCCACGCATATTCTACCCCCACCGGCATGTCTCGGCACAACCTCGAGAGGTCGGGTACTCGAAAGAGTCACTTGTAGATTCTCACGCTCACCTATCACTTTTCCGGCGTATAATGACCTTCTGAATCTTCTATCACAATGTTTATTCCTTTCGTGGGCTCCAAGTTGCTAGGCTAGCACCTTATCCACTCCATGTGCATAGTTGGGTCATGCTTTCCTTGTGTTCTACCCGATATGCCAAATATGGCTAAGTCCCAAAACCTTTCCTCTCTAAATCGTGGTGTGCGCCAATGGTTCTATTAAACCCTCCTAAAACCTTGTCCTATGTGCTTTCGCCATGTGTGCCCTTCTTCAAATAGGCCTTGCGTGCCTACGTGCCTTCTTATACTTAGCCAATATATTAGGGGCCCAATACGTAATGTAGCCCCTCCTATGGAATGGATCATAACTGCTACATCACTATTTAAGGCTCACAAATAGTACAAGAATGCATTATGTGGAGAAGGCTTTATAAGTGCCAGAATCCTATTCTAGGTCCTGTGGAATTAGAAGTTGAAATCACTCATGTATTCTTGGGAGCTCTCTTCATGGTAGTGAGTTGTTCCAAAAGTGATAGGTGATCACTCTTTCTTCAAACTATTTATAGAGATTTTATCCTAACTCATCCCAAGTGGTTATACCGCCAATATTTAACCCTCAAACCGTTGAAGTGCTTTTCCTTTGAAATAGGCAGCAAGAATTCTAACCGCAACCTTGTCCTCCATGATATTATGTATGACACAAATGCTGGATACATCAAGAATATGTTCCATTAGAGTAACGCGAGTTTCCCATTATAAAGGGTAAAATTTTGAGTGCTACAATAGGTGTAGGGTCACATTGAGCCAACGAAGAGGGCCATTGCATTGAAAGGGGGAGAAACTTGGTTTTGTGCCATAATAGCAAGAGGTTGATTTATCCTTAGTGGAGGAAACCTTCCATACAAAGGAGGAGTTGAATGACCCCTATGAGTTAGATCTACAACTGGTGATGTTGAAACACCTCTTCTTCTTCTCTTTGGAGGAGACGAGGAAAGTTCAATATGCTGATAATTTTCTTTCTTTGAAGAAGCTCTTGTCTGAATTCTTCGCATAAGTTAACGCAATGAGATTTAGAATCTAGAGATATAGAGTTGCCAAGTACTTTGACTTGTGTAAGTGAGAAGAGAAGTACCAACTCTATCCTACCGAGCATGCCAAAAAATGTTGTCGCCAAATCACTACACCCTCCGAATGACCAGAATGTGAATAGGAAGTTTGGTGTGATTGGGACACATGGGATCACCTCTCAAGTGAGGGATTTTGGCTCATGGTGAACCTTCGAGAGAAGGTCGACTTCCTCTTCCTAAACTAAAATTTTTACTACTCCAAGTGTAATAACATGGTTATCTAGTCCTATGCTAACATTTCCATGGGTTTTAGGGAAAGAGATTTTTAGAAATGAGACTATATTAGGGATGGTGATGCACCAAATAAAGGGTGTTTCTAGACTCACGAAGGGTTAAATCAAGAAGGGTGTGTGCACCACAAGTCAACTTCACCTACTACAACTTAGAGAGGGTAGAAAATACCACGGACTAGGAAGCAAATGTTCCCTTTGTTAAAATTGATTAGAAAAACAAATTATCTATATTTTAGTGAAGAATGATGAACTTAAGAAGGGTGAATAAGCACCATAATTCAATTGAATGCAACACTCCACCACTTGATAAGCACGAAAATCTAAGAACACTCGTAATAGAAATGTGGACTTACACAAAGTGTACTTGTAAGCATGAGAAAAGGCACAAAGAAGTATAGAAGCATGAAATAACCAAGATTAGTCACAAAACACACACTTTTATTGCTTCAACAACGAGAACAATGCATCATACATTTAGAAGAGGCAATGGTTTCCATTATAGTCTTGAAAAAAAGGCTTGACAGTTCCCTCAACATACAAAGACAACTTACAGAAGAGAGATGACTCTTGAAAAATACACACTTGCCTAAGATATCTAACTTTCCAACCTATTGGAATCCTTTGGAATGAAATTCCAACTTACATTTATAGAAGAATATGTGAGAGAGAAGAGGAAAGGTCATAATTACATTCCTAAATTGAAGGCACATGATGTATTTATTACAATTGGTTGAACCACTTTGAGAAGCTTCCATCATGTGCCATTAATGCTTGGTTGACCTAGTTCTCCTTAATTAATTAAAAGAATATTTAACTAATAATAATAAATATTTAAATAAAAATATTAAATTAATTTTAAAATAATGTGGGACCCTCCCGTGGACTGGTTTGAACTGAGGAGGGAGGGGTCCATGTGAATGAGTCAAAAGAACCAACTCGGGTAGTTGGCTCAAGTGAGCCAACTAAATGAGTTGGTCACGTCCTCCTCTCGACCTATGTATTGGCCGAGTCCATTGCCATCGCATCGACCCATGAACCTACTCTGAGAAACTCCCGGTTATCTACTCGATTGGCTCGACTCCATGAGCTCCGCTTGCTAGCTCAATGCCAAGAAAATTTTCCCCAACTTGACTCATTCCAAGTCTCTTCCCATGCATCATACCAACTGAGTGCATCATGGGCTCATTACCACCATCCACCATAACCGAGCTCCCCACATTGAGCTCACAAAATGATCTCTCCACCACTCAAGCCATGCTCTCCTTGCACCTAGTTTCTCGTTGGGCTTACTTACCAAGCTCCTTCTAATTGATTCACTCAAGCCATACATGACCTTAAGAATGTCACTTGGCATTGATGCTCAAATTCAACCTTTAATGGCTAGGTTCCTTCCTCCCTTGGCAACAATGTTTGACCAATTTCCCATTTGCATGTCTCTCAATGGCTCATGTCTTTGTTCGAGCTCCTCATCAACTTGGTAGAACTTACACATACTACGCATTCAATTTTGAACTCTTCTTCACACCACAATCTGGCTCAATTTTTCAATGTCATGTTAAGCCCCATCCACTAGCCAATGAGCTCGGTTTATTTCTGCACTAAACCGATCATCTCCAATGTCAAGTGACATAACTATAACTTGTCTTATTCGAGTGATTTTCACGTTGGGTTCGATCTTGAGCTATTCACCACAAATAACTCAATTCATTTTCTTCACAATCCCTTGCTCCAATGGATTACATCAAGCTTTCCTCCCAACTCATGGTGAGCATGCACCGAGCTCACCTCTGAGATCATGCGCCTAGATTGCTTCACTATCTCCTCAAAACTCACACCAATTTTACCTCCATGTACTCTATTTATTGAGACAACTACCATGCTCTCATCCATTCTATGGCTTGACTCAGATTTATAATCTTGAAGCAAGCCCCACCACCAATTTTTGTGAGCTCATCACAATTCACTATGAGATCCTTCGGTTTGGTCTAATGAAATTCACTTCCAACTCACTTGAGCCCTTTCAAATTCATTCTAGCAAGCCATATGGAAGATCTTGGTGTACCCCACTGAACATGCTCTATCTCGACAAGTTCCCACCTCCCGAAACTCTATGGCTCGGCCACACATTGAGCCTCTGAGTTCTCCACCACTTCATTGTTTGAACCACCTCCACGAGTCCATGCACCCACTGAGCCTTCACACGAGCTCACCGTGTACTCAAAAATCTATGTAAATTTCTCAATCATCGATTTATTTTCCATAGTAATATATGCACATTCCGTAAGCTCCTCAACTTGATCCACAGGATTCTATCTGTGGCAACTCGTGAAGCTGAAATGACTCATATGAGTCACTTAGACCCTACAAAATGTCTTCTTCTTATGTCAAACTTGTATTCTTGCATTTATTTGATCTCGCTCAGGCTCCATTTTATTTACCATTGATTCGGTTTCCTTATCATGGTAAATATGCTCGACAATTCATCCTTAGAGACAACACAACCTGTATCATTTTATCAAACACGAATAGAAATCCCTATGGTGATGTGATCTTGGTGACTTGACGATGAAATTTTGTACACGTAGAGCCCTATAGTGACTAAGTCACTAGCTTTCTTCTCGAAAATAGCTCTAACATTTATGCTAATAACTCGGTGATTACTTCACCATCTCACCTGTAGCCTCCCTAACAACTTGATGGATAACTCATCCATTGACTTGGGATTCTAGTTGCATATTCAATTTATGGAACTTATCCTTGGCATGCCAAATGATTATCCCCACGTGGTAATGCTCCTCACGATCCCCACGTCCTTGGAATTTTAAGTCTCAGAACCCCAAGACTATCTTGCCATCACGGCATGGCTTCCTTATCACGAAAACCCACAGGCCTGAGATGGGGACTCTAGACTTCTGGAGCCATTTTACCAACATTCTAACTTGGCACGATGGCTCATGCGTCTCTAGTTTTCCACCAACTTGTCATGCTTTTTCAAATTCAGCACCGATTTTTCACAAGCTATCCATTGAGCTACTCTGACTAATCAACTCATTCTTTCCTAATGAAACTAACCGAAGAAATATCCCCACGAATTTAGAAAATGACCCAACATCAAGTCTTCTAACGTCGAGACTTGAGCTTATACAAAACACATTCATCGTTTAATCCAACCAGGCCCTTGTTTGGTGCATCGATCTCAGCCATCAATCCCCAAGCCACTTAAAGAGATCGGTCTATAATACATACGCCTTACCTCACCCTTCATCTATGAGCTAGGCCTTTGAAAACTCAATTTCTATGTCTTCTCGTGAATTGCTAAGGCACCGCTCAACCTTCTTAATCACCACGACACATTCCCAAGATCTCTCTAAAAAGTTGAGCCAATTGGCTTCATCAAATGATGTTTCCTTCCTCACTCACGTGATTTAGATGATTTGAGATACAAGTGAGCCCCATATTGCTCAATATCCTTTTTATCTCCATGGCTCACATTTCATTCGCTTTGCCATTTTTTTCAAAGCTTCCGGTCGAGCTCACTATTTATTTCATGATTCCCATGTTTTATTTCCATCATCCACCAGGTCAAACTCTTTCACACTTCTCTTTGTGCCCACTTTGAGTTACCTTGACTCTCCAAATTTTCACATGGTCTCTCCATTGGAGCTTGTCCATTTTTAAAGGCCCTAGATCTCACCCAAATCACCATGAATTTACTGTAATACTACTTGGACTCAACTAAGCTCAAGTTGTTCATTCTAAATAACTTCATTTCGAGCTAAGAATATAGACTTGGCTTTACCAAACATCTTTCCCATGATTAGCCAATATCTCGACTCGGTTCCATTCTCTGCAAACTGAAATGAGCTTCACCCAAAAACTATGCATCCATCTGATGAGCCCGAGTCACCATGATGTTGATTGAGCTCCTTTGCAAATTTGTGCATTCAACGACTTGAGGAACTCATCGAGCTCCACTTTGCATGGTTCCCATATGTAGATTTAACACACCTGAAATGAGCTCGGTAAGAGATCACTTTATGCAACTCACACTAACACATGCCTACTCCTCACCGAGAAGCTCAAAGGTGTGTACTTTTATCTCAATCTCATATGTGGCTTGTGTTGACAAATTTTTAAATCTTGCATTGACCCTTCTTAAAATTTTGAACCTTTTTGTGAAAAATTGGATCATGGAAGTGTGATAAGACACCTAAACATTTGTATGTCACTTTTAACCATTTTTTTCTCAAGTTGGGTAGGTGTGGGCCCTCCACATAAAATTTATTTTTTCCGAGTGAAAATCGAGCTTTCAGGACTAGGGAAAGATAAGAACAGTCCGAGATGATCATAAACACCTCTTTAAAGAATAAAATTATACCAATAACCCCAAAATATTTACAGAAGAACTTTTCGGTCTTTAGATATTATCCTATTGTCCATTTTTTCTTGGTGGGGGAATGGATAACAATAAGACAGAGAGAGAAAATATTATACTTTATAATAAAGTCATGATTTTTAATACAACAATAATCATCATGATCAATCTTCACTCAATCAAATAATTCATGAAAATATTTAGAAAACATCCTCCAAGGAATATCGTTATTTCCTCCATCTATAAAATAGTAAAATTGGTCAGTTTGAGTTGAACTAGTATGAAAGGTTTTACTTCACATCATAATAGTTTATGTCATTATAATATTTGAATGATTGATTTACTGCAACATCATGATCCTAATATCTACTCAAGGATAATGAGATCAAAAAGATATTTCTGATATAAACATAGATTTTAAGCTGCACATAAGAAAAAAAAGTATTCTTAATACTTTGAAAAGACTAAATTGATAAAATAACAATGACTAAAACCTAGGTAATGTTCAATGATAGTTTATATAACTATCATGTGTTATCATGTAACTTGTTTTTCAACACACAAATATTTCATTAAATCTATCCAAAAGAAATGTATATATATTATACTATATGTACCAAGACATCTTTTCTCCAAATAATTCTCACATTTCCTTATTATGTTATGGCATAACAACCAATAACTTGAAATCATTAAGAATAAAAAATCATTAGTACTGTCACCTTCAGGAGAGGGATGAACAATGATATTTTGACCAAATTAAGGTAAGTATTTAAAAGTTAAACAAATCAAGTACCTTTAATTCACCAAACTATAATTTAATGATTTTACCCTATGAAATATGCACAAGCCATCTACCATTTTGATAGCACTGGTGACCACTTATTCCACACACACAATCAATAATATTACTCACTGTATTATCTTATACAATCTCATTTTAATTACAAATATTATCATATTCTCATCCATGAAAGGCTCTTTAACAATTCAAAGACAAATTCCCATGTTGAGTAAGAGATGTTTATACTCAATTCTATATTTCCTAAATCAAAACGACCAAAATATTATTTGTTCGGTCTATCTTTTTAAACATCATAAATAACATACAAGGGCCCGAATAAGGGTATTTGACACTGTGAAGCATGAATGTGTAGGGTCAGCCATTTTGTATAACTCAAAACGTATAACCTAGATGGGTTTCCAAAATGTATGGTTTCATATTATTAGGTATGACTAAGTTGACCCAAAGATTATAATGAAAATTTTATTAACCGAGAGGAGATAAGAATAAGGTAAGATCTTAGCTTACCAACAAAAATAATAATATCAACCTTGAATTCAAACACTAAAACATAAATCTCATGCATGACACGAAAGATTACCTTATCTTCATCTTCAATTCATGGAACTAGAGGAATGAGCTAGAGTCTTAATATATGATTTCTACTCATAACTTTTACATCCTACTTGAAAAGGGTTTCAAAGAAAAAAACAAAGGTGAATATACATATAACACAGTCACCTTATAAAACCACAGTTACTTATTCTTCACCTAAATATTTATCTATAAATATATTCTTATAAACTTCTTTACACGATATAACCCAGTTCATAATAGAAAATGAACATTAAAAAAAATTGACTTTAAGAAAATATTATAAAGAAATAAACCACAAAGATGGGAAGAAAATGATTCATGCCCGAATATCAAGCTTAAAATCCTTCCCGATTTCTCCAACTTCATCTAGTAAGCTCAAAACCAAATTCACGTCCGAATCCCCAAATACGTAACAACTCCCAAACGATTTCCATTATTGCTTGCAGCCAAACTTAATTCCTCCACTACCCATGAATTTGTTCCTTTAATAGAGATTTGAGGAGGCCTTCCTTATAATGAATCCAAACCTATTTTCTCTTCTTCATTTTGGAAGCACATCCTTGAGAAACCCAACATTCCTATACTCTCTAAAAACTGCAACATTTTGAAGAGATAAAACTATACCTTTATTGCTCAAACAAGTGAGGCTTATTTTAATAACCATGATAGTTATTTCACATATTTAGATAGGTTCCTTTGTTATCCAATATAAGGGTGGAAATGGCTGAGTTGCAATCTTGTTATCAATGTAGTTCTTATTTACCAAATTATTGTCATCCACCAAGCCCTCGGGATGAATGAAATTTTATAATCAATGATTTGAGTTAAGGTCATAGAGAAATACCTTCACCTGACTTCTTCTTCATCCCTACAATTCATCCGTAAATATTTATAGTGGGGTTCATTCTCATAAGATTTTCCAATGACTATGTGCACAATCCATTTGATGTCATAATTTTCTCTTGGTTAAAGCTTATGGATTGTTTTCCTATTCATTTATTCCTATATAATTCATGTTTTGATAATTATAGGACAATTATACCTTTGTATTGGGAACTTGACATTGGTCTTATGTTATCTAACAATAAGATAATGTACTTCCGCCTACTTTCTTGACAACTCGCGAATCCCACTTGTCATCCAAATATCTAGGGAGCATGTAAGGAGTGCCTTGAAATCCACTCACTCTAATATAGGTGAAAATCTTGAATTAGATGAAGTAACATAGAAATATTCTTATTAATTTTTCATACCAAAAACTTAATGCATTTTTGTCATAAGGTCATTGGTTGATTAAATTTATAATGATGCTCACTAAGAGAAAGTTGATGCGACGAAAACATCAAATCGATATTGATAATTATTTTGGTATTTGATGGATAATTACTTATTTAATTAAAAAATTATTTGAAACTAATATATATACATATACATACATACAGTACATATATATATATATATATATATATATATATATATATATATATATATATATATATACATATATATATATATATATATATATATATATATATATAATAATGTTTATAGGATTTGTTATTTGTGGACAACCTTTTGGTTTACATTATTGTATGGTATTAGTTTGTATGAAATCCACCACCATTTTTATTGTTTAAGGATGTTTTGCATTGTTTAAGGTAAAGGAATTTGGAATGGTTGATTGAGCTCCACCATTTAATGTTTTGGAAGGTTGGTCATATTACATTGTTTAAAATTGGTCTTATACCACTCAGCTAGAAAAATGATTTAATGTTTAAACAATAGTCTTAGACCACATTGCATTGAGATTTTTTAAAGTTTGAGTTGCGAGGGATTGGTCTTAAGAAAAATTGCATTGTTTACTGCTTTAATGTATAAACTATGGTTATCAACACCCCCTTAACACAATGTTGATGTTGATATTTAAATCATGATTATTGACCATTTGGAAAGAATATTTTTATTTTTTGAAGAATTGTAGATGACCACGTGGCATATAACAAAGGTTATTATTTATGGTTTAAATTTTTGTGTTAGTCATAAACCATATGACATGCAAAAATTTTGGATTTAAGTTTAGAGGCCACGATGTGGCAAAGTGGCATTTTTAATGGAAATAGATGAATGTAGTTCCTTGGAAACTGGTAGTTTTGCTCAGGAAGATAAAACATGCAAGTCTCTAGCATTCACATCATTTCATTGTTGTTTGGTTTTTTGTCTTTGCACTCGCATGGAGAGATTTTTGAGGAGGTATTTCTTGAAATGTATTTTGGGTGTATACATGCAATCATGAAGCTATTTTTAATGGATTGCTTTTATTTAACATCTCTGTAACTTGGAATATTTTGTGGAGTTTTTGGGAAGCATTTGAGTTGTATTTTTCAGGGAAAGTTTGGAAGAAAACAAAGGAAAACTAGGTATGGGTTTTCTCTCTGGTGTTTTTTTGTTTTTAATATGAAATCTATAATTTATTTATGGTTTTCAAATTGATTTTTATATATGGAAATGGATGTTAATATTTTTTAAAACTTCCCGATAAAGGGGCAAGCATTAAAAATAAAAAATTTAGAGCTCAAACTTGGAAAGCTCCTAATGAGGATTTCCTAAGCTAAATTTTGGTGGTGTAGCAAAAAATAATCTCGGACATGCTAGTACATGGTTATATTTTTAGGAACTCTTTCTGGTAAACCCATTCTAGGATTTATGGAACCTCTTGGAAAATTTTCCAACAACTTTCTTGAAGCCAAAGATCTTTGGAGAGGTCTTCAAATCATAAAAAAAATGGTGAGGATAAATTATACAGTAAGGGGGATTCATAGGTTATCATCAATGAAATAAATAAATGGTAAATTTGTCATTGGTAGCTAGTTGACATTTTGGATGATTGTCAAACCCTCATTGTGCCACTTCCAATTGCTCACATCTACGTAAATTTCAACAAAGTGGCTGATAAACTTGTCAATTCTGGTGTGGAACTTAATGTTAGGTAGGGGACTCAAAAATTATTAATCCTACACCCTAATGATATGAAAGTATTAGTAAGAGGTCTAATAGAAAAATATGGAAATCATATACATAACAAGGTGGCAAAGGGGGGACAACACAACTATCATTCTATTTAAATTCCATTCATTTGGAAGATCTTCCCATATCTTGCAGGCATTAATAACTATAATTTCACATGCATTTTATCATGGCACGTCGTGTGCAAAGGGAATTATAAACCAATGAATATAATTATTTTGGTCATTTTTGAGCTACTTGTTAAAACAGGGGTCTAGTTCTCAAGTAAAATATAGAAAGGAAAGGTATCACCAAACTTGCCAAGCATACCAAAGGCACCCTTGTGAGGGAGATTTTCATGAACACTATGCAAGAAATGAATTTCAGTTCAATTCCTAAGTATTCATTGGAGGATGTGTAGTTCTATTTTCTTGTCCGTGAATGATTTGAAGCTTAGAAAACTACTCAATGTTGGGTGTCTTTTGGACAAGGGTACCATGGTTACTGACCAAAAAAAGGCCCTTGAATTTTGGTAAAGCACACGTATTGAAGGGGTAAATATCCACAACTTCTTCGTTAGATGTCTAATAATCTTCTCCATGATCAACTTTCATCCAAGATGTGAAACATTGCAGTAGTGAAGGGGGTGGTGAGAGTTATGGGTGATCTCGGTCGATCATGGCTTTCTCTGATACTATGAAAGTTTCCCAAATCATTGGGGTTCAAACAGTTCTATTGGGTGTTAACAACTCCTTTACTATTCACGAAGATATTTATCACCCGAGTCTTGACATTGGGCTTGGATTGGAGTAGATATGGTTTCTTACGAAGGACTAAGCCTTGGAAAGTCTCACTCAAATAAGGAAATTTGATGCCATTTTCTCGGTCGGGAATTTAGAAGAACAAGTTCAAGGAATCTAAGTTGGAAGAGACTTTAATGACCATTATTATTGAGGAAGATGCTACCAATCATGCAGAGCCTACAATTAAAGTATCAATCTCTTCAAAGAAAAGAATTAAGTTTCGGCTTGTTTTTTTAGTATAATTATTGTGTAATAAGTTGTTATTTGTATGCAACACCAATATGGGTTGCTTTAACTTGAATTTTGTACCTATTAATAAGGTTTTTGTTTGATATTTTTAATATAGCTCAGCTTATTGTTGTTATTTGACTTATCAAAAAAATTTGAAAACTATTTATATTGTTGTTGGGTTAGTAGAGAAATATGGAAATGATATTTTACAATTATTATAGCTCTTTAGAGCTTTTTGTTAAATGTTTTTCTCGGAAATAATACATTGAGTAGTTGTTGTTTTAAACTGGAATGTTTTCTTATTTTTAATGTGAATTTTTTTAAAGGAAATCAAGGTTAAAGTATTGAAAATGACATGGTTTTGTTTAGAAATATGATATTTGTATCTCCAAATCAATTTGGATTTTTGGATTTGTTTAGAAACATGTTATCTAGATTTTCAGTTTTGAGTTTGACCTTTTATTTGAAATCTAGGTTTAAAGAATGTGAAAATGATTATTTAAAAAAACAGCTCATTAAGAAGATTTGATGTTTTCTTCTTTACTATATGTTTAATTCGGATTTGATTTATAAAATTAGGTAAATGATTACTCATAGGTTCATAAACTATATGCATGTGGTTTTTTTGTTTTTGAATTTGGGTTTTTTTTCAATAGTTTGGTTTGGTCTAAGTTGCGGTTTGGAACTAGATCATTGGAGCATCATCATTTTGATGTTATTATTGTTTCACCATTTTCTTTATGTTTTTGAATGATGAAACAAATAAGGTTATGGGCTAGGAGGAATACATGTTAAATGGGTTGGTTTGAGGTTGATGCGTGTGTTCTGAATTCTCGACCCAATGTCGATTGTGAGAGATTTCTTTTGGCTAGGAGGAACTACCTGTAATAGAAAACAAGACCACAAAAGAGAAGTTAAATGATATATGACAATGGACTGCCTAGCGTATGCTAGTTCCAGGAAGTGTGATACTTCCTAGATGGTTGTCAATCCATTATTTAAAACAAATTAATGCGAGAAATAAGTAAATTCCTACTATAGTTGATATGATTTAGGTATCTCATTCAATCACAATAAACAAATCTAATATAACGATCTAGGCTATAGTTAGATTTGAAGGGTTGGTAGGTGTCAGGGTATCTGGAACTAGTCAGGGTAAGGTTCTAGGTTGTTTAGGTTATTTGGTAAAAGGTTATTTGGTTCTATTATTGGCACAGGGTATGAAACACAGAGACCGATGTCGGTTGGGTATAACCGATGATAGTTTAAGGGAGACTAACGATGGTACAAAGGGGTGCTATTAGTTTAATGAAAACCTTATTGTAGAGTTTGGGTGAGGTTAGATGAGGCTAAAGAAGGGGATGGTGAGGTCTGTGGGAATGCTGAGAACACTCAGAGAGGTGGAAGGGCCAGGATAGGTGATCTGATAAATGGGTGGGTGAGGTTTTTGAGTTTTCAAGAAGAAGGCTATGGAGGAATGGGAATGTTAATAGAAGAATGATAACAAAAATGGTAACAACTCTATGAGCAGAATAAGAATGGAAATGATTAATGATAAAAACACTTACCAATATTACGGTGTAATGGTTCAAGATGGTGATGATTGGTTGGTGGAATGGAGCTTGGTGCAATAGTGATGCTTCCTAGAATGTTACTATGAGTGCCAATGCTTCTAGATCTGTCCTAGTGTTGGCTATGGATGTCTAGGTGTGTGAAAAGACTCGGTTATACTTGTGTGCAGCTCTCTTTTCATCCCCTTGCTTTCAAATTCTATCAACCTTTGAAACAAGGTTACCAAAGAGAATAAATGGTAACCGATGAGCGGTTCCGGGTTGACTGTGTCGGTTTATGGTGACAGCGTCGATTAAGGTGGGATTCCCTAGGTTTACTAAAATTGGTAGATCTCACCTCTTTTAGCTCAAGTTCATTCCTTTCTTCCCGAGATGTATAACGGACGTTACATTTTATGAGTGGGAAGGTGGTTAGAGGGATAGTAGGCATTGATTTTTAGGGTTAAACTAAGTCTTAGTTAGTTATGGAAACATGCCAAGAATAGGTCTAAGGTGAGGTGGCTAGGTGAGGTGGAAATTAGCTTAATTAGAATAATTAAGTAATGTATATTGTGAGGGTGGGTATTAATTTAATTAAGTTAATTAAACTAATATTAATGTGGGGTGAAAGGGGCCATGGTTAGGTGAGTATGTTTGAGTGGTTATTTGACGAGGGACCAAGGGGAGTGTGACCCAATTTTGGTGTCTACATTTTTCCCCTTTTTGTTGTAGCTTGTATTGGTAAGTGACGCTGAAAAAAATAAGATGTGGTTGCCCCATGTGTGGGTGAAGGTAATGTTTCCCTAAGCATGGGTGGAGGTAACCCCCCTCAAACTAGGAACCGATGAGGTGAGAGAAGGAAGCAATGAGGAGGTGTGGTTTGAGAAAATAGTGTTAGGTGTGAAGGAAGGTGATGGTCGAGGGTATGGTGATTGTAAGAGGTATGGTGGGTGATTAGGTAGAGAATTCAGACATACACACACATTGTGAAATGCCATGAGATACCAAGGTTTCTCAACATAACAAATGTACGTTAGCTAGGGTCGTAAAGGTCATCCAAACAAGGGTTGTTGAGGTCCGTATCTAGGGTAAAGGATACGGTCTGCAGAACTCAACGAGGTAAGATGTAGGAACATTTAGGTGTGGTTCGGTACATCCAAAAGGTCAAAAGGTCAAGGTTTGTTTGGATAAGGGTCACGACCATAGGCAAGGTAAGGCTATTAGGCTGAGAAAAATAGTACCATCATCACAAGATGTAATGGGTGAAGACATGGGAATATCCACTTAATCAAATGGTGAGGTAGGTAGGTGTGGGTCGGGTAGGTGGAGGTAAAAATGGGAAATGGGGTAAGGGTCAAATCGGAAAAAAGGAAATGGGCGAGGGTAAAAAGTAGTGATAGTTGAATGTACACACACGTATAATTATGGCACGAATACCGGTTGAATAAAATGTAAACTCTACATCATCCAAGGTCGATATATTTATCCAAACAAGGTTGAAGTGATTCTAGTATCCAAGGTATAGGATATGGTGTGGAAGCACATCGAGGTCAGGTGCAGGAATGCGTAGGTATGTTCCGGTACACCAAAGGTTGGGTTAGGATAAACATGATAAATAAGCAAGGTAAGGTCATTAGGTCAAACAACATGAGTAACAATGTCACAAGGTATAACAAGAGCACATGGGTTCACAAGTCATTAACAATGTTCCAAGTCCAGGTAGCGAGGTCACGACATGGGTAGGGTCGAGGTACGGGTAAAATAACAAGTCCCTAAATGTAAGTAAGGATAGTATAGGTAAGGTAGGATTTGAGGGTCTCTTCCTCTACCAGAGCCGTGAGCTTGTGAAAGACAGGATGAACAGGTGATAGACTAGTAAATTAGTTACGAATATGTGGATTAGATGTCGAGGTGGGGATGATAGATATAAACAATGGTGGGCTACACATTTATGAGCAAAGCATGTGTTTAGGCCGTGGTAGCAAATTTAGCCACCATCATAACAGGACACCCTATAGGGGCAGGGCATTAATGTAGGTGTAGGGGATAGTGCAAAAATGTAATAGGTTTAGAGGCATAGGTTCACATTTATTTTGTAGCAAGGACCAGCCCGGTAAGTAAGTAGTACCCACATAGGGTGGAGATGGGGATGGGGTACACGTTGCCACCCTACAGGCGTAATTTACATGTTTATAGGGCCATTGGCCACCACACAGTGTATGTTTCGGTCCTTCAGCCCAAATATAGCGAGGAGCACTTATAGGTCCCTTAGGATAGGAAAAGGCATAGGAACAAGGTCCCTCTTTACAGGTATCACATAGGACATGGTCCCAAGAGACAGACATAGGGACTGAGGCCGATGGCACCACCACAGATAGTACCTATAGGTAGGTTGAGGGATGCCTTGGGTGAGGTGAGGTATTACTGAATATTTTGATGGCCGCGGGGATAGATTTCCTATCCTATGGAGATTATAGAGCACATTGGACTCGAGTGGAGGGACCAAGTCATGCACCCACAACTGGAGAGCACAGGGGGCATCGAGCACCAAGACCGGGTTAGGGTGAGGCTACCAGTTCACGGAGGTCATCCCTAGGTGAGGTACCAGTAGAGATCAGGCCAGGACCCATGGTGGGTGGTGAGATGTTAGTGAGACGCCGCACATGTAGCAGAGGAGGAGGACAAATGTGAGACAAATATGGAGGATATCTAATGGGTGATGCCTGATAGCCATATGTACCTCCTATTTTATATAGTTATTTATTTTTTATATATACCGGCCTACGTGCCGAAGAGAGTGAGGATGTATATGAGATTTTTTGTTATTTTTGATCATATACCACTTGCATGCCAAGATGGTGAGGCTGTATATGAGAGGTTTTTATGAGATACTGGTATTTATTTATATCCATGTACACATATGTGTATACACAAACTTTCCGATTTATAGCTGATGGTACTTATAACATGAATGGGGTTATTGATTTTAATTTCTATTATTATGTGTGTATGTGATGGAAACTAGGTGGATTAAGCATGATAGATTCAGGTTGGTTTAGGCATGGTTGAGTCAGTTGATTTAGGCATGGTTGAGTCAGGTTGATTTAGGCATGGTGGAGTAAGGTTATTTTAGGCATGGTGGAGTTAGGTTTGTTTAGGCATGGTGGAGTAAGGTTGGTTTCAACATGATTGATTTATGTAGGCATGGTGGAGTTAGGTCGATTTAGGCATGGTGGAGTCAGGTTGGTTTAGGCATGATTGAGTCGTAGGCATGGTTGAATCAGTTGATTTAGGCATGGTGGAGTTAGGTTGTTTTAGGCATGGCAGAGTTGATTTGGTTTAATGTCCCGGGTTTTGGTAAATGAGGGAAAATGTTGATTTATATGATTTGTATGGTTTTAATCTCCAAATTTATGCCATAATGGAAATGTGAAAATGATAAATGGATAATTTGATGATGTAATAAAACATGTATGTGTTCATATTTGTTTGGTTTATTTTCCAGATTATTGATATAAAATGGAAACTAATTAGGTAGAATGTGAATAGAAAAGGAAAAGGGGGAATTAGTTAGGGTAAAGAGTGGCTGAGCTAACCACCAAGGGCCTCATGACCTTGAGTGCTACCTACATAGTCCCGACAAAAAGGGACCTCGTGCCAATGTAGTTCTCCCGTAAGCTAGGTAAGATTATAATGAAGTAGAGGAATGGATTGATAGGTGTTTAGGCATGGGTGAATGGGGGTCATAGGCATGTTTTATTTTAGGTCATAGGCATGGTTGAGTTTAGGTTGTAGGCATGGTTGATTTTAGGTCATAGTGTTAAATGATCTAGTCTCTGTATAGGATAATCAATAAGTAATGAGGAAGGAGAATGGTAAGAGGTGGTAAAAGAGCCACTTAATTTATAAGAACCCTAATCAGTCAATCCATACCTAAGAGGGGCTTATGAACATAATACCCTAAAGGTGTTGCATAATGGACCATTCTAAGGGTGAATAAAGTCACATAGTCATGAAATGTCACGGTTGCGGTAAGTCACTTGAGTAAAGGGAAATTAGGCTAAAATGGCAAGGAGGTGAGAATGGATGGTTTAGCATAACTTATTATGCAACAACGTGTTTTTCAGAACAAGAAACCCAAGATCAAAAGTAGACAATTCCATGACGAAAATTTCATCTTTTTCTGCATTTGTTTATTTTTAATAGATTGATTGATGTGGGAAGTCTATATGGGATGAGTATATTATCTCCTTGAGGTCTTCGTGAATCTGATCGATGAGGGAAGCTTTTGGATATCATTATATTTTTGTAATGACTTTATATAGTTGTCCTTCAAGGTAGCATTCTATCTATGTTGGTAGAATTAGAGTGAAGAGATGTCCTTTTGAGGGAGTCATCTTTTACTAGAAGTTTGACTCAAGGAGTTGCATCCCTTTTTGTTTTAGACATTTAAGTCATGGACAAGACTATATAAGAAGAGTAGGCTCTTGTTCGGATGACAAAACCATAGTACAAAGGAGTTAACTATGAAATGGGGTGGTTTTGAGTGATTAACGACCATGGGATTCCATCCTGAGAAGATGAAATGGATCCATGAGAATCATGATATGAGTGGAGCCGTGGTACTCATATTGAAGATAAGGCTAAATGGTGATGGGTAATCACAAGATTTGTGTTGAGTCGTGGATCCAAAAATGGGTAATATGGAAGGTGAACAACACTCAAGGGACAAAAATCAACTGATAAAAAGTGTTATAGAACTTGATATAAAAACAATAAAATGGTTGAAGATGTAAAGTGTTAAGGGTTTGAGGTTTGGGTTTACCTTTTAGTGAAGACAAATGATAAGCACTGATCCATAAGCAAGGGTAAAAATATAGGGTCCAGCCAATTATGGGAAAATTTTCCCTATTTACTTTTCTCCTCTTTGGTTACATGTTGATTTTCCTTCAGGATAAGGTCACCATACTTGAAATTTTCGTTCGTGAACACATTTTTCATAGGCATGTTTGAGACATTTTTAATAGATTTGGAGATGTTCAAGAGCATTGAGATGCCATTCATCTAATAACTTGAGTTATGCCAAATGATCTTGGTGAAAGTCATCATCGTTGAGCATGTCTTGTAATGAGATGCGAGAGATGGAATCTATATTTCGATAGGTAATACAACCTCGGTACACTAGAATAGAGAAAAGGGGTTGGTAGTAGTCGAAGTGCAAATACTAGTATGATAAGACCACAAGGTCAAAGGAATGTGTGTATGCCAATCCTTCCCAAAGTATCGTTGACTACCTTCATAAGAATTTTGTTCAAGGTTTTTTGGTTTATTCGGCTTGATCATTAGTTTGCGGGTAATAAGGTGATGAGAAAATGAGTTAGATGCCAAAAGTGTCACATATTTTGCGTAGGGTTTTGTTTTTGAATTTTTTTCCATTATCAGTGATGAGGCGGTGAGGGACACCAAAATGACAAATGATGCGATGGTTGATGAATTCACATATTTTCTCATATTTTGTAGAAATGAGGGGAATGGCCTCTACCCATTTAGTGTAATATTTGGTAGTGGTTATGATCCATTGGTGGCATTGTGAAGAATGGGGGTTGATCTCACCGACAAGATCCAAACCCCATTGAGAAAAATACCAAAGGTCTTGTGCAACTTGTAAGGCATGACTAGGTATGTGATGGAGATTAGCATGTTGCTGGAATTTCATGCAACGCTTGACACATACTCTGCATGATTGCTTTTGGGTTAGGGTTGGCCAATAATAGCCTAGGTGAAGAATGTGTTTTGCGATAGCTAAACCACTAAAGTGACCTCCAAATATTCCATTGTGGACTTCCTTAATGGTGTAGGAATTTCAAAACTTGTAAGGCATTGTAAGAGAATGTCATCAAAGCCATGCTTATAAGGAATACCGCCCATGAGAACATAACAGGAGACACTTTTAAGAAAGGCACGGTGTCCATTACGAGTGAGATCAGTGGGTAAAATGGAAAGTGAAATATAGTCCTCATATTGCTTATACCAAAGGTCACGTGGGTTAAGGGGAAACAGATTTCTAGTAAACTGGAGTAAATAAGAGAGGTGATTGTAACCTTTGTACTATGACAAATATTTTAGAGTCGGCGGGTGAAGTAGGTATCTTGAGAAGCCAACCAAGCCATGGTATCCACAAATTTATTGGTAGAACGTGGGGTGGTTTGAAGTGCATAATGGTCAAAGGTGGTAAAAGTATGTCTACATGATGTTTATACTTTTAAGTATCTCATTATGACACTTTGATATATACCATTGACTTAGTTTATGACTAACTAAGAATCACCAAATATATTGATTGTTTTAACATCTAAGGCATAGGCATCTAGACACCCAATACGAGTGCTTCGTATTCAACAATATTGTTTGTACAATCAAAATCAAGTTTGAAAGACAAAGGCATAGGTTCACCATCAAGAGGAATGAGGATAACACTAGCCCCACCCCCATGCTGACACTTGGAGCCATCGAAGAAGAGCATCATTTGGTAAGCGGGTTCATCCAGGGAAAGGGTAGCTATAGACTCATCTGGGAAATCAAAGTTAGATGGTTGATTCCTAGAAATAGGTGCATCATCTAGTTGGTCAGTGATATCCTTGGCCCTTAATGGAATTCTAATGAATGAATTTGAGGTTGAGGTTGGTAAGAAGCATAATCCACCATGTGACACGTTGATGTTGATAGGGTTTGGCATACATATAGTGTAATGGGTCAGTATTAGTAATGACGAAGGTTTTGTGATTGAGTAGGTAATGGAGGAGTTTGGTGGTGATGAAAACTAAGGCTAAGTAGATTTTTTTGGCATGGGTATATCTAGTTTCGTAGTCCGAAGAAGATATGGCTTATGTAATAAATTGCTTGTTGTTGGTGTTGGTCGTTGCGATGAACGAGCATGACACCTAAAGAATGGTCAGTGGCAGAAATATATAGGTAAAAGGGTCGGTCATCCTTAGGAGGAATGAGCACTGATGGTTAAAGGAGGTATTGTTTTAAGGCTTTGAAGGCTTTATGACATTCATCATCCCATTTTAATGAAACATCTTTCTTGAGAAGATGATGAAATGGTTGATGAAAGTGGTCGAAAAACTGCGAGATAAAACTACTAATGGATTACAACTTTTCTTATAGGATTCAAATTGATGGAGATTAGTGGGCGGAGGTATTTCTAGAATGGCCTTGACTTTAGGATTGACTTCTATGCCACTCAAACAAACGATGAAACCTAGGAGTTTTTCAAAAACACCACAAAGACGCACTTCTTTAGTTGAAGATGCACACAATACTTGATGAGATGGTCAAATATGACCTTAAGGACAGGTAGATGTTTGGTTCGATGTTTATATTTGGCTAGAAGATCATCTATGTAATATTCCAATATGTGATGCATGATGTCATGGAAGATATAAGTCATGGCTCGATATGTGGCACCATCATTTTTAAGGCCAAAATGCATGAATCGATAGCAAAAAGTCCCTCAAGGGGTGATGAAGGTAGTCTTGTGTTTATCTTATGGAGCTAGTAATATTTGATTGTAGCCCAACAAACCATCTATGAATGATAACATTTCATGGCCAGTGGTGAGATCATTTAGTTAGTCAATGCACGTAGGGGAAATCATATTTGGGATAGGTGAGGTTGAGGTCATGGAATTCTGTGCAAATGTGGAGTCCCCCTATCACCTTTGTGATAGGAACGATGTTAGAAATCCATTGGGGATAGTCAATGGGTAAGATAAAGGAAACTGAGAGAAGGCGCTAAAGATCTTCTTTGACCAAAAGAGCAATGCGAGGATGCATTTTCCACAACTTTTGTTTGATGGGTTTGGCAACAGGGATGGTTATGATATTGTGGACCATGATTTTTGGGTCAATACCATGCATATCGGCATAGAACCAACCAAATACGTTGCTATGGTCCCAAAGGAAAGAGGTGAAGGCTTCCTGATCAGTAGAGTGTCTAAGGATTGGCTGATCTTTAGGATGTGAGGGTCATCCTGAATGTTAATGTTGATTTCAATGGTCAATTCATTCAACATTGTTTGCGTCTCGAGGGTAACGACTGAGGAATATAAGAGTATTTCGTACCAAGGTAGGTGAGGATGGACACATCATCATGACATTTAACAAAGTTAATAGAAGGTGTTGTTATCCAAAATGTTCCCTTGCACATTTTGTGGCTAACTCCCTTCATTCTTTCCTCCCTTGTGCCTCAGTCATAATTTTTTTGATTTTTAGGCACTCAAGACCTTCTAGAAATGGTACCATTGGATAGAGATTTTTCTCAGCTTTCCAGAAAGGTAAAGTTTTCCTCCTAACTCCATGTATTTTTGAAGTTATGGCTCATGACGAGATATTGTGGGAAATTTTCCCTTGAAAGGCCCGACCAATAAGATGAGGCCACGTGTCCTCGAAGTGGCGGAGGGTGGAGGTAAAATTGGAATTTTTACCAAGTATTCAGCAAGTTTTCAAAAGGAATTTTTCACCCGAAGGCCCGCCGATGAATTGGGTGCCCCACATGTCCAAGGGGGAAGAAATTAGGAAAATTTCCTAAGTGTTGGTGCAACCAAAAATTTTCAGCCCCAAGGCCCACACCCAACCACATTGCGCCACATGTCCTTAGGCCAAAGGAGTGGCGGAGGGTGTAGATGAAATTAGAAATTTGGCGAGCGTTTGAAGGAGGTGCGAAGGGAAATATTGGCTGCGGCCCGCCACCGAGATCAGATCACGTGTCGCCATGGCATCGGGGTCGAGGCGCTAAAAGATTCTTTCCTTTTTCACCCAAGTGTAAAAAATTCAAAGTGAAATCCATTCCCAAAACTTGAGCCAATGAAGACAGGCCACGTGTCTCGGGGGCATTGAGCTTCGGCCGCGGGGAGATATTGGGAATTTTTCCCAAAGGATAAGCTCAAAAGAGAATTTTTCACTCCCATAGCCCACAACGAATGGAAACCTGCCATGTGTCTTCAACTCAGCGGAGCGCAAGAGAAATTGGGATATTTTTCCCAAGAAAAAAGCAAAAGAAAATTTCAAAGGAAAGGCTCGCCCCCCAAAACGCGAGCCAATGGGATCGCGCCACGTGTCCAGTGGCGGCAAAAAGTGCAAGATAGGCCCGCAGGAAAAATGGCAGGGAAAGCCCGCATCCAATAGGGTCATGCTACATGTATAAGTCAAAAGGATGGTCAAAAGCAATGGAACAGATAGAGGAAAAAATCCCATGGCAAATCACATCGTGCCACGTGTCCTCGGGTCATCTAACCGGTGGAGATTTTTTTGAAAATTTTTCCAAAGGCCAAAATGATGGAAAATGAAGCACAGAAGGCCCACAACCAATGGAATCGTGCCACATGGCACCAGAGTGGTGGAGCATGGGGATTTTTTGGGAAATTTTCCCAAGTGCAAAAAGGTGGGAAATTTTCAAATTTTTGGCCCGCCAACCCGTTTTGGCCCTGTTTTGCCCTAAATTTTCAAATGGCCATAACTTTCGATCCAAAGCTCATTTTTCACGTTCTTTATATCAACGGAAAGCTGGTGAAATTATCTACAAGATTCTGGGATCAATTTTGTATTTTGATGGATTTTGGAGAGATAAAATTGAAAAACACCTCTGGCACGTGATAACCAACGAAAATGACTTTTCACCCACTATTTTTAATGAAGAATGGCTCGCATTCTCGTCCCAAAGATGGCGAAAAATGTCAAGGAATGGACTGTAAAGATGTCCATGCTGTTTTATTACATTTTGGTCAGGTGGTTGGAGATCCTCTCATGTTTTCCCACATGTTCTCTCTCTCTGGGCTCGGGTTTTGGCATTGTAAAAGCTAGATTTGGCTCATTTTTGAAGAGGTTGAACATTTTTCATGTATTGCAGGCTCCCTTTTTCACCTTAAAAAGTGATTTTGTGGAATATCATACCTCTTCCAAGACTGTAACATGTTTTCTACCTCTCAGATGTTGTAATGCATGTATTTTTATATTGGAAATGACAATGCAAGCTCTGTGAATGAGTTTCAATCCTCTACTTATGTTGTTTGCTTCATTTCTAACCTTTCATTACATTTCATCAAGTTTGTGCATGATTTTTTGTTACATTTCTATGATCTTTGTCAATCTACAGAAGTAAAAATGCTCACCACTCCTTTGGTGCATCACCTTATTAGCATTAGTTTCAGTTTTTTGCATTCTCTATCTCTGTCCCCTTTGGAATTTAGAGTAGGATTTTGAGTTTAAAACCTATATAACTTGCAAGTAATACACCTGATCAGAGGATTTGAGGAACCAACCTCTAACCTAGAGATTCTTTTCCCATTTTTACAAGTCCCACACTTGGGGAAAAGATTCAATGTTGTGCAATCACACTAGGATGTCCAAAATGTCAAACTAGAAGTCTGATTAACATCCAGGGGTGCTGTTGATTTGCACCAACAGTTTTGGCATGCATCCGGTGGGACCTTAGAGGTCTTCATCTTCATTACAACAAAATTGATTTGCATTTGTTGCAAGTTTCTTGCTTAAAATATCCCTAAATTGCACATCCGGTGACTCCAAGAAGAAGAATCAATCGGTGGTTTTAGCAATGCGGACACGAAAAAATCATGAGAAGAATTACCACAATGTCAATAGTTGGAGAAGAAGGAGTGTTGTTTGAGTATCTACGAATTATCTCCAAGAAGAAGGAAAAGAGGGAGGAGAATTCAAAGGTCTCCATCTCCACCAAACATAAATCTATCAACTCTTCCACTGGTAGGCCCTTCATTCAATCAACAAGGGTTCTAAGGCCAATCGAATGGCACAACACAACCCCTATGTCAATTTCACCTGGCGAAGAGCCCACTTGCTCTCAATGCACAAAATCCAATCCCGAGTTGCAGCATTAAAGAACATTCCATACTTTACTCGGAGAGAATCGACCACTCCCGGTGATCATGTCAAGGATATTGCCAATATTTGTGTAATCCATGAGATCAATGAGATGCAAGTTCTTTGTCAAACCGCTGACATCTTCATTCAAAGGGAAAGCTTTGCAATGGTTCAAGAGTCTTGCCTCGAGTTCTATTCAAAATTGGAACCACTATTTATAGCCCTTCATGAGTAGTTTGGAGAAAAGGGAGATAACTTGTCCCTTTTGAACAGCTTGACAACCATCAAGAGAGCTCCCAATGAGCAGCTGACTGACTTCAACTTTAGATTTCAAATGACTTGGGAGAGAATTCCAGTGGCAGTAAGGCCAATAGCAGAAGGTGCTTTTCTATATTACCTTAAAGCTCTAAATTATGATATTTCTATGTTAATTCAATCCATGGGGGCACAACTATCCCTCGTTACTTATAGCATTTCCATTAGCTGAAAATGTTTGATTCAAGCTGGAAAACTAGCTCCTAGGCCTCCAATGCCATTATATCCAAGTTTAGAGAGCCCAAATACTAGTCAAGTGCCTATTTTAGCTCCTATTCCCACTCCTAGAAATCAAAATTCAAGTGAAGCTTCTACTTCATCTTCTAGTGCCTCAAATGAACTTCAAGAAGTCATGAAGCAATTGCAAAATTTAGGCAATGAGCTGGTCACACTCAAGAGGTAGCAAGCCCAAGGTTTTAGACCTTCCTTCCAGCCTCAAGCTTAGCCTAACAGGTAGCCATACCAGCCTCAAAGACCACCCAATCCAGTTGTAAATAAAAATCAAGCAAGACCTCTTGCCAATAGACCATTTCAGCCCTATAATCCCAATGCTACATCTACCTCTAAAGCAATTGTGCCAGTGCAAAACAACGTAGCTCAAGAGTATGATTGGTGTTTCCCATGCAATGAACCTCACAACAAGTTTATGTGTTTCAACGGTGCCTTAAATCAAGCATTAATGGTGACAACTACTTGGTGTGGAGGGTGAAGGAGTCAAGGAAATAACTAACAACAAGAAACATTCCAGCAACAATCAACTCCAAATGATACCACACTTGTAAACTGGTAGGCAGAAGATTTATGTGGCATGAATCAAAAAATCTCCCAAATTGTTGCAGCCAACACAAGGTCAAAAAGGATAAATTTGGGTGAAGAACAACCATTGGCTCCAAGTGATCCACAACCTTCTACCACTACATGAATTATTGGTAAACAAAATGTAGTTCCAAACACGCAAGGACTGCCTAAAACAGCTCCTAGGCCAACTCAAATGCCAATTACTGCTGCCCATGTGCAAGGAATGAATGTGCAGCCAAGGGATATCAAAGAGATGCTTCATCTCCATTCAACATCATTGATCGATGAAGAAGACAAATGTAAACATATCCATGTGGGAATCACTATCCATCCCAAGCCAAAGAGACTTGTTACAAGCTGCCATGAAGGACTGGTCAACTTCAAATCAGCAGGTCCAAATGCAAGAGAAGGTACTCACAAATGCTACCCATCCTGAGGGGAATCATGGAGGACAGCAAGGTAAAATGTTGAAGCCCCCTCCATTCTATGTTTCATTGATCATTGGAAATCAATTAGTACACAATTGCATGATTGATTTTGGGGCAAGTAGTTTAGTAATGCCCAAGAAAATAGCTGATCAGTTGGGGCTTCAATATGAAGTCATATCCAAAGGGGTAGTGTAATTGGATGGGACAATAGTAAAAACATTTGGAGTGATCAAAAACTTGAGTCTTACTTTGCATGCATGCCCCAATGTTTTTGTTTTGCAAGATGTCTCGGTAATAGACCTTCCACCACTCTTTGCCCTATGTTTGTCAAGGGATTTCACAGCTAAGATTGGAGGTTATTTATCTACTAATTGGTCACACATGTTGTTCAGAACAAGATATGGAACTAAAGCCACAATCAGGTCTGAGCCTATTGCAAACTTTCACATTGAGCCTCACACTCCAAGCCAAATCAATACCAATTGTTTAGCATTTGATCAAGAGGATTATCCAAGCACTGATGAAGTTGACACCAAGGTTGGAAGCATCCCAGATCTGACCCTTGATGAATGGGCAAGCAAGGTGCATTATTTTGATCCTTATCAAGAAATAGAAGAATATGAGCTAGGAGTCTATTGCATGCATGAAGAAAATCAGCCTATTCCTAGCATCACCAAACTAGACCACAAGGATGACAATGAGGTATGGTAGTTGTTTTTGATGGATCAAGGAGTAGACAAGGTGCAGGAGGGGGAGCTATGCTTGTTTCACCTCAAGGAGTTAGGTATTATTCAGCTTTTAGATTTCAGTTTGCATGTTCTAATAACACTGCTGAATATGAAGCTTTGATACAAGGATTACATTGGTCAATCAAAAGAAGGATAAAGAACTTGCAAGTCTTTGGTGACAATGAATTGATTGTCAACCAAGTTAAGGGGCAGCATGCTTTGTGTCAAGAATGATCTACTCAAGTGCTACAAAAATAGGGTATGGGACCTCATTGAAGACTTTGAGGGCTTTGGCATCAAATCCATTCCTAGAAAAGAGAACCAAGCTGCTGACATAGGCTTGCAGCAGTTGGGGAAGCCTTTGATGTTGTTGAAAGCATCCAAAAGGACAAAGTACAGCCAAGCATTCATGTGATTGTAAGGCCTTCAAAGCCGGACAAAAATGTGAGTGGGCAAGTGTTTGAAAGTGATCAACAAATCATCCATTTCTTGCAAGAAGAGGCTGAGTTCTCAGCTAAAAATCAGAAAAGTTGGAGCAGCAAAGATGGTGACCAAGTGGTACAGCCGAGAAAAAACAAACTACCAAAGGGACGTATTACTTTGGAGTCCATTTTCAATCCTAATGATCAGTTTAGGAAGGAGAAAGTAAACATCCAAATCAAGGAGAAGATTTAATGTCCATCTTGGTGGAAGAGGGTAAATCACTCCAAGTTGGTAAGATGACAACTAAACAAGAAAGGTATGAGTTCATATAGCTTTGTCAAGAATTCCCTGATGTGTTTGCTTGGAGCTATGAAGATTTCAAAGGTTTTAACCCCGAGTTAGCTCAACACACCATTGAATTGGATCCAAGTACTAAACCCATCAGGCAAAAACAAAGGCCAGTCAATCCACACATGGAGCCTCTCATGAGAAAAGAATTGAATAAGTTGATAGAGTCAAGAATCATATTCCCTATCAAGCATTCTAGTTGGGTGGCCAACTTGGTTCCAGTTAGAAAGAAGAGTGGGGAAATCAGATTGTGTGTTGATTTCAGAGATTTGAATAGAGCATCTCTCAAGGATCATTACCCACTTCCTTCCATGGAGCAGATTTTACAAGTTGTTGCTGGTTCTAAGAGGTTTTCATTACTTGATGGCTATTCGGGGTACAATCAGATTATGGTGAAAGAAGAGGATCAGTTCAAGACATCCTTTACAACCAAATGGGGAACTTATGCATACAGGAAAATGCCATTTGGGCTATCCAATGCTGGAGCTACTTTCCAAAGGGCAATGGACATGGCATTCAAGGATTTGATTAACAACATGGTGCTGATATATCTTGATGATATCACTATTTTTTCAAAAAATGCAGCAGACCATCTCTTTCATTTGAGACAAGTGTTCCAAAGGTGTAAAAGATTTGGAGTATCCTTGAATCCTAAAAAGTGTATTTTTCTAGCCCATGAAGGAAAGCTCCTTGGCCACATTGTCTCCAAAGAAGGATTAGCAATTGATCCAGAAAGAGTTGAAGCCATAAGAGCACTACCATTGCCAAGCCACAAGAAGGCCCTTCAAAGTTTCTTGGGAGGATAAATTTTGTTCGGAGGTTTGTCCCAAATTTTGTAGCCCTAGTCAAGCCTATCACCAAGATGTTAAAGAAAAGCATGGCTTTCAAATGGACAGCTGAAAGACAAGGAAAGTTTTGAAGCAATCAAAGAGGCCATCTCTCAAGCCACAACTCTCATTAACCCGGATTTCTCCAAGGATTTCATCCTCTATGCATTTGGGGGTGATGATACCATTTCTGCAATCTTGGTACAAATGCAGAACAAAGACAATGATGAGCAGCTAGTTGCTTTCTTCAGTGAAAGCTTGGAAGACTACGAGGTGAGGTATTCTTTCATTAGAAGCATGTTCTTGCAATAATCAGAGCTTGAAGAAATTCAAGCATCTAGTTTCAAACAACAAGGTTCAATTGCTGGTTTCTCATGTGGGAGTTAAGGACTTCCTCCTCAACAAAGACTTGAATGAAAAGAGATCAGGTTGGATTACTCGTGTCATGGAGTATGACATTGAGATCAAATTCACCAAGTTGGTCGAGGAAAAGGATTGTGTGAGAAGCTGGTCTTGAATAAACACAAGGAAGCATGTGATGAGAAGGAGGTCATTTTAGTGTTGCAAACAGCCATGAGCAAGGAAGCACTCAAGAAGAAAATGATGCCATCCTCACTCCTTGGACCCAAGACATAATGCACTTCCTAAGCACATGTCTATGCCCTCTAGAGATGAACAAGACCAAAAGGAGACACTTCAGATTGCAGGCTGTCCCATATGCCCTTGTTGATGGTGTTTTGTTCAAAAGGGATGTGAATGGAGTGCTACTGAGATGCATTAGTACAAATTAGATTCACAAGGTGTTGGAAGAGTTCCATGGTGGATCAGCTGGTGGTCATTTTGCACCGAGAGTGACAACTCTAAAGATCATGAGGGCTGGCTATTATTGGCCCAAGATTTTCAGTGATTGTTATGCATGGATCAAGAGGTGCAAGAATTGTGCATTCTTCACGGGTAAGGAGAGGCTAGCTGCCCTTCCATTGCATCCAATTTCAGTTGACCAACCATTCATGTAATGGGGTTTAGACTTCATTGGAGTCATTAATCCAAATTCAAGCCAAGGACACAAATGGATTCTAATAGCAATATATTACTTCACCAAATGGACTAAAGCAGTAGCACTCAAGGAAGCAAATGAATCTAGCATCCTGGACTTCTATGAGGGAATAGCAACTAGATTTGGCATACCTACTACAATAATATCAGATAATGCATTGGCATTCATTGGGTCCAAGGTAACTGAATGGGTCAAGAATGGGATCTACCTAAGCATTTCATCAAATTATTACCCTCGAATGGCCAGCTGAATCTACAAACAAGAATTGTTAAGGATCATTAGGAGGACTCTTGATGAAAATCGAGGTCTTGGCATACTAAGTTGAAATCAGCCTTATGGGATGATAGGATAACTCCCAAGAGATCTAATCTCCATTTAGGCTTGTTTATGGAAGAGAAGCAATTTTGCCCATGTCACTTGAGTTAAACATGGGAACTAATGAAACAGTTGGAGTTGTTGAATTTTGAGCCCATGGAGGTTAGATATGCGGAATTGATGGAGCTCTAAGAAATCAGAAATCAGGCATCCCAAATAATGGAGAAGGATCAAGCTTTGATCAAGAAGACCTTTGATAGAAAGGCCAAGGATAAATCTTTCCAAGTTGGAGATCTAGTGTTAAAATGGGATGCAGATAGATCAAAACCGGGAGGCATTCAAAATTTTATGCCATTTGGAGTGGCCCATACATGGTCACAAAGTGTAAGGACAACAATGCCTTCTAATTGTCTACATTGGATGGTGAAGAGTTGCAGATTCTAGTCAATGGAATCCATCTAAAGCATTACTACTAAAGGAAGTTCTCCACCTTGTACATATTTTCTTAGGCTTTCATTCCTCTAAGTGCTTATGCACATTTTTGTTGTAGATTAGCTTTGCTTTCCTAAGTGCTTTGGCGAAGCTTATTGTTCCAAGAAATGTGTTTTGTAGGCCTTGCTCCAATCAGATGGTGTTCTACCTTCCATCTTCTACCTTGCAGTTGTTCTATCGGTTGGGGTATCGAGAAGAGAATTTGATGACCCCATGCCCAATGGATTGCTTCAGGCAAAATGGTAACTTCATCCAACGAAGGTAGATGACCCCTCTGAGTCACCAAAATTGTTATCCAAAATGTTCCCCTTGCACATTTTGTGGCTAACTCCCTTCATTCTTCCCTCCCTTGTGCCTCAGTCATATTTTTTTCTTTTCAAGCACTCAAGACCTTCTAGAAATGGTACCATTGGATAGAGATTTTTCTCATCTTTCCAGAAAGGTAAAGTTTTCCTCCTAACTCCATGTATTTTTGAAGTTATGGCTCGGCGGAGATTTTGTGGGAAATTTTCCCCTGAAAGGCCCGCAGCCAATAAGATGAGGCCACATGTCCTCAAAAGTGGCGGAGGGTGGAGGTAAACTTGGAATTTTTAACAAGTATTTGGCAAGTTTTCAAAAGGAATTTTTCCCTCGAAGGCCCACCGACAAATCAGGTGTTGCCACGTGTCCAAGGGGAAGAAATTAGGAAAATTTCCTAAGTGTTGGCACAACCAAAATTTTTGGCCCCAAGGCCCGCACCCAACCACATTATGCCACGTGTCCTCATTCCAAAGGAGTGGCAAAGGGTGGAGATGAAATTAGAAATTTGGTAGAGCGTTTGAAGGAGGTGCGAAGGGAAATATTGGCCACCACCCATCAACCAGTCAGATCAAGCCACGTGTCGCCACGGCATGGGGGTCAGGGGCGTGAAAAATATTCTTTCCTTTTTCACCCAAGTGTAAAAAATTCAAAGGGAAAGCCACTCCCAAAACTTGAGCTAATGAAGATAGGCCACGTGTCTCGGGGGCATCGGAGATTTGGCCACTAGGGAGATATTGGGAATTTTTCCCAAAGGATAGCGCAAAGAGAATTTTTCGCCCCCATAGCCCACAACGAATGGAAACCCGCCACGTTTCTTCAACCAACAGGAGCACGAGAGAATTGGGAGATTTTTCCCAAGCAAAAATCAAAAGAAAAATTTCAAAGGAAAGGCTCACCCCCCAAAATGCGAGCCAATGGGATCACGCCACGTGTCTAGTGGTGGCAAAAAATGCAAGATAGGCCCGCAGGGGAAAAATGGCAGGGAAAGCCCATGTCCAATAGGGTCGTGCATGTGTCTAAGTCGAAAGGATGGTCAAAAGTGACATAATGGATAGAGGAACAAATTATGGGCAAATCACATCGTGCCACGTGTCCTCGGGTCATCCAATTGGCGAATTTTTGGAAATTTTCCAAAGGCCAAAACGATGGAAAATGAAGCGAAGGCTTGCGAACCAATGGAATCGTGCCATGTGGCACTGAGTGGTGGAGCATGGGGATTTTTTGGGAAATTTTCCCAAATGCAAAAAGGTGGGAAAATTTCAAATTTTTGGCCCGCAACCCGTTTTGGCCCTATTTTTCCCTAAATTTTCAAATGGCCATAACTTTCGATCCAGAGCTCAGTTTTTCATGTTCTTTATATCAACGGAAAGCTGGTGAAATTATCTACAAGATTTTGGGCTCAATTTTGTATTTTGATGGAGTTTGGAGAGATAAAATTGAAAAACACCTCTGGCATGTGATAACCAATAGAAATGACTTTTCACCCACTATTTTTAATGAAGAATGGCTCGCATTCTCGTCCCAGCATGGCGAAAAATGTCAAGGAATGGACCTATAAAGATGCCCATGCTATTTTATTGCATTTTGGTTGGTGGTTGGAGATCCTCTCATGTTTTCCATGTTTCTCTCTCCCTGGCTCGGGTTTTGGCATTGTAAAAGCCAGATTTGGCTCATTTTTGAAGAAGTTGAACATTTTTTATTTATTGCAAGCTCCCCTTTTCACCTTAAAAGTGATTTTGTGGAATATCAGACCTCTTCCAAGACTGTAACATGTTTTCTACCTCTTAGATGTTGTAATGCATGTATTTTTGATATTGGAAATGACAATGCAAGCTCTGTGAATGAGTTTCAATCCTCTGCTTATGTTGTTTGCTTCATTTCTGACCCTTCATTACATTTTATCAGTTTGTGCATGATGTTTTGTTGCATTTCTATGATCTATGTCAATCTGCAGAAGTAAAAATGCTCACCACTCCTTTGGTGCATCACCTTATTAGCATTAGTTTCAGTTTTTGCATTCTCTATCTCTGTCCCCTTTGGAATTTAGAGTAGGATTTTGAGTTTAAAACCTCGTATAACTTGCAAGTAATACACTTGATCAGAGGAGTTGAGGAACTAGCCTCTAACCTGGAGATTCTTTTCCCATTTTTGCAAGTCCCACACTTGGGGAAAAGATTCAATGTTGTGCAATCACACTAAATGTCCAAAATGTCAAACTAGAAGTCCGATTAACATCCAAGGTGTTGTTTATTTACACCAACAGGCGTATCTTCATCGATCATGTTAGGATATAGGAATGGGAGAGAAGAGGGAGCTTCACCATCATGTTGATAGGTTAGTGGTCCTAGGAAAATGGTGTTTACAAAAAAAAGTTAGGAGGAATAGATTCGGGATCTATGGACTCCGTGGGTGAAGATGGTAATGTGGGTGAATGAGATGGGGAATATTTCCCATCCTGGATGAGGTCAACGTGAACCTTCTTAGAAGGTGGAGCGTCAAAACCAATGCCACTACAATCATTGTGTTTATGAGAGGTACAGAAATGACAGTATGGCGTCCTTGTTCATAAAATCTAAGCCAAATCCTTTCCATGCGCACCGGTGGAGGAAAGTGTGAGTGAAGTGATGGTTAGTGAGGGAGTGTAGGTCGGATGAAAATGGTTGGGTTTGGGATGGAGGTTCAGGTTTATAGGTGGCCATATCAAGTCCCCCATATGTTATATTAGTGCAAAGGTGGGGAGGGCCATAAGGAAAAATGTCACCAATGCGGATGTCATAACTAGGGTGTTGGCATAATTTCCCATACTCCTGCGGGGTGATGAAGGTCTCGATATTGTATAGGTGGTATTCCCCCAGAGTGAGGCATTTAAAAACACCTTCTAAGGGATCAGTAGTTAGTATGTGGGTAGCGGGGATGGATGAATCACTAGATGATGGGGAAACAGTGAGTCAACGGTAGAGGCTGCAACTAACTACGTGTGGGAATAACAAGGTTAGATGTAGAAGAGGTAGTGGCAGTTTTGGTGGATGGGCTTGTAGGCGAAGGTGAAGTAGGGATAGTGATGCCTTACTACTAGCACTTCATTGGGTCTATATAACATGTTACAAGTCTTGAAAGGTGACGGGTTGGTAGGATGGTGTAATTATGTCCCTCGTGTTCAAATTTGAGGTAGCGGTGTAAATTCAAGGGACACAACCCATGGCATGGATCCAAGGTCGAGATAAGTAACAAGTTATACTTGAAATACCTTCTAGGACATAGAATATTTCTAGGATAGTGCAGGGACCTATGCAGACGTGGAGAATGATGGTGCCTAGGGTAGAGGTCATGGTGTCATTGAAGGAGTGCAACATAACCGGGTTACCATGCATGTAATTGGTAGGTATTTACATTTGGTCATATGCATGGGAGGAGATGATGTTAATACTAGCACCACCATCAATCATAACACGTCATATGTGTATATTATCAATAGAGACCGAGATGAAAAGAGTAGGGTCAAGTTCGTTGGTCCGGAAAGGAGCGATCTCTTCATTTGAAAGCCGAGGGTGGCTACTTGGCAAGTATGTGGAGGTGTAGAGGAAGGCGATGACCTAGTGAGAGAGGCAACGTGGTGAGGGGTAATAATGGAGGCTACAAGTGTGGGGTCATTTGGTAAGACTTTAATAGATTGAAGGACCTCCATGAGGGCTTGACAATGTGACTCTGAGGTTTAGATGAGGTCATATAAAGACATTTTAAGGGGGGATTCTTGTATTTGTTTTAACATTGTGTGATGTGTGACCCCATCAGAAATAGGGTATGCGGGACCTCAAATGGTGACTTTGGGTATGGGTGCAGATGGTATGTAGGGTACAAGGTTGGTTGATGGGCCAGTTTTCTTTTCCTTGCCTTTGTCTTTCTGGGCATGAGTGGTAACATGAACCATGTTAAATTGAGGGGAGGTGGATGAAGAGGGTGTTCCATGGAAGGTATAGTGGCATGAGGGAAAAAACCCTAGTGGGGGATACGATCCTTGTTAAATGAGTATGGCACATTGCCATTTGGATGGTGGTTTGGCCAACTCTCTTATACGGACCATGTTAATCTCGAATCTCGGGGTGGATCAAAGAATTGTAGGGGTGGAGACTTTTTTTCACTGAGTAGGTAATGGGAGAAGATCTATGGAAATTGGTGAAGGTGAAATGGGGTCCTCATCAAGAAGATCATCATCATCAAAATTTTCTTCGGAGGACACAATTGGACAAGAGTAGTTTTTAAAGCCTTATAGTTCTCTACATCATGTCCTGGCACACGATGGTAGGCACAAATTTTATTGTTGTCAAACCCTTTTGGTTTGGGTTTGAGCGGGTCATAAGGTATAAGAGGTGGTAATGTGATGAAAATTTTTTTCAAGGAGATTGATTAAGATTTTAGCGTAGGATCCTACTAGTGGATCAAAATGGGAGGTGAATGTGGGTTTGGGTGTGGTATAGCTGATTGTCGAGGAAGACACTTTACAAGAGGGGGATTGGGTTAGTCTACTAGTTTGGTGTGTTGTGTGGTCTTAGGTTTTGGTTGCATCTGCTTGGGTATGGGCATAGTAGAAAAGCTGGTGATGGAAGGTTTGGTTGGTTTAAATACCTTATTAGAGGGTAGTAGATTTTTAACTTTAGGTTTCCCCTTTTTGGGAAAAGGTGACATGGGTGTATGAGATGTGGAGGAAAAAGCAGATGGTGGAAGAGGACGGGTTACCCATGGGGTTAACCGAGGTGTTACGAAGATGGGTGGTAGAGGTTGGGTAGAGGGTGTGAGTGAAAGAGAAGAAAGTGTCATGGGTAGTGAAGAAGTTATTGATGGTAGTGGAGGTATGGGTGGTAAGAAGGGTACAGGTGATGGCGGAAGTTGTGTGGGTCACTTGGGTATATTAGAGGTTCATGATGAGGAGGTGGGTTGTTGTGTTCTTGGTTTACCAGTGGACGGAGGTTGCTTGGCCAGGGTCAAGGGGTGAGGTCCTAGGATGGACGGAAGGGGTGAAGGTGATAATGGCATGGTAGGTGAGGTTGGTGTATGAGGCCTAGGAGGTTGGATCTTCTTTTTAGGGGCCGGGGTAAGTTTAGTGTTAGTTTTGGAAGATGTGGCTAAATCTAATTTGATGGGTGGGTGAGTAAGGCTAGCTATCGGTATGACCCCTAAGGTAGTGATAGGTTTAGGTAAGGGAGATGATATAGGCATGGGTAGGTGTTTGGGTGTAGATGTATGTTGGGTTATGGGTAGTGATGTGGAAGGTGTTGCAATAGTCATGTTTTTGTTTGGTTTGGTTGCTTGAAATACTTTTGGATAGATAGTGGAGGTGTCGGCGAGTGACAGCTGCATTTGGGTTGAAACGGGTAGTAGAAGGCATCCCCAAAGTAAGGATCTATCAACATAGTCCAGGTGGTCGACCAAGCATGAAAATGGTAATGTCCTAAGTGGGGCCAATGTAGATCAAGTACAAATCCCTGTAAAATGTGTTTAAGATACAAGGAAATGGCTAGCCTCAGACTCTGTGGGTAAGAGAGACGAAATAAGATCAACGAGATCTTGAAGGGCTGATGGCAAATGGTCATTGAAAAGAAATGGTATTTCGATAGGATCCTCCATGGGTAGAGGAGAGGAAGGGCTAGACGAGGTGGACTCTCCTTGTGATGATGTAGGTTGTGGGTGTGTATCTCCTATGAGTAGGAGAGGTGCCACTGACAACCGTTTAGAAATTTGAGGGTGAAAGGTGACGTGTTAGTTATAGGATCTTCCACGGGTGAAAGAGAGAATGAAGGGGGTTCCTCTATGGGTGGATGAGTACATGAAATAGGTTTTGGTGCAGGTAGGGGAGTTTGGGCTAATATTTCATCTATGGAAGGAACATGAGGAAATTGGGAAGCAATTGGTATGTCATCGAAAATAGCATGGACCTCATGAGACATTTCTATCATTGTTTGAAGTTTCACCAGCTTGGTTAGAAGATGGGGCATGATTAGGGAATGAATTCTTGAAGATATGTAGGTTTTGGTTAGCGGGTGCATTCGGGCTATCCAAGACTAGATCTTCATTGTCTAACATTTCTTGGATGATATTCTTGAAGGTGATGCACTTATTGTCGCTATGAAATTTGACACGATGATAGTTGCAGAAAAGTCAAGTTCTTTATACCATGCGGGCATGGGGTGATCATGTTCAAAACCAAAGTGTGTGGTTTTATAGATGGAAGTGAAATGGCACCATCCTTGATAATATTTTCCAAAAAAGAAGAATAGGATTCTCCCATCGAAGTGTCTTGTCGTTGTTCTCATCTAAAATGGAAAGCTTGGATAGGAGAGAGATTAGAAGGAGTTTTGGTTGGGTTTTATTAATGAGTGGGGTTAGTTTTGAGGACTATGACATTGGAAAATCCTTTGGGTTTTGAATAGGTGTTTTGGGGTTTCAAAGATGAAGAAGCATCATTTGATTTGAACGTGATGTTCTTGTTTGAAGATGAATTTTCTTCTCTTTGATAGCATGAATTTCAATTTCGTGCCATGGTAAATACCTTGTCAAAAGTTAGAAAGGTCCACAAGTGTAGGGTTGGTGAGATGTGTCTAGTGCAAGCCTGAGTAAACAACTCTATGAGTTTAGTTTGAGGTAATTGAAATGTGAGTTGGTTAATTAGGCTTCTCTAGCAAGCAACAAAGTCAGCAATAAACTCATCATCGTATTGTTGTGTGGAATAAAGATTAGTCATGGTAACCTTCTTAACAATTTTGATGGAGAATATATCTAAGAAGGCTTGGGCTACTTGATTAAATGAGTAGATGGAGTGTCTTGGTAGGCCATTGTACCAGTCTAAGGTAGGTCCTGTCAGGGACATCGGGAAGTTTCGTAGGAGTAAAGCATTGTCATGGGCGATTAGGTAACACCCATGTTTGAAAGACCATAAATGTTGTTGTGGGTCTTATTTACTATTGAAATGGTTGAATTTTGGCATTTCCCAATGTACAGGGTATGGGTGAATAGGGATGGATAGATGAATGGGCTCATTATAGATTTCATCGTAGGTGAGAGAATTGCATGAGCCCGAAACTGATGCTTCTAGTGTTTGCATCCTTTCCATCATTGATTTGATGAGGTCATTGGTAGGTTGTGGTGGAAGGGTTCCTCTTATGGCATAAGGGGGCTGGTATTGAACCTGTGATGTGGGCGGCATTCCATTGTATGGTGATGTCAAATAGGGAGGTTGAGAATAGGGGACCGATATAGAGGGTATGTATCTAGAATGGGTGATAGATGAGATAGGGGGTTGTTGATAGTATGTGTATGTAGGTGGGACGGTCGTAGTGACTCTAGTAGCGATTAGGGGTAGTGTTTGTGGGATGGAGAGGACAAGATTCTGGAATGGAGTAGGGGTCACCGACACCACGGGTAGTTGTGTTACAATGGGTATTTGTGAGACAATGGGTGTGGATGGGGTTATGGTCTAGGTGGTCGATGAGGGGACAACAGATACTATAGGTGCGAGTGATCTGCAGATGCAAGCAATCATGGTAGGTATGGGTCCTAGCTATGAAACCACTGGGGTGAAGCAGGTGAAGGTAATACATCACATTATTAGGGGATGATGCAAAAGCGGAATAAGGGTAGGAGAGATGGATATAGGCATGCCATATATCAACTGACCTAAGGAGTCCCAAGTGGAAGAGTGGGAAAGGTAGAACTATAAGGCCATGGGATTCTGATCAAGGATTCATGCAAATTCCTTGTCACTTGTGGCAATGGTGGTAGGTAGGGTTGGATCCATGGGTGATAGGACAGAGGGTGGTGAAGGACTAGGTGGGAGTGGTTGATGACTTGCGTGAAATATAAGAGTGTTATCTTGATTGCGAGTCAACACCATGTGAATTAATGTATATCAGGTGATGATGTATCCTACAGATGACACAGGAGTAGTGAGAATGAAGAAAATAGGTGTCTATAGGTGGATTTGGGTAATATATCAGTTGATATTCATTACGAGTAACCAACTCTATTTAAGGATGATCGATGTTGGCTCGGGGGTAATCAAGTCAAGCATTCTTGTGAGAAAAGAACAATTTTGACCAAAGTGGAAAAAACTAATGATATTCAGTGTGAACAAGTTGTATGATGATTGTTTATCAAAGCCTAGAGAGTACAGAGACTCACAGGAACTCGACAAAGAAAGAAAATGAAATAAGGGTTATTTAGGCAATTTAACCAAAAGAACTGAAAATCGATGCCGCTTAAGAAAAATTGATGTCGGTCGGGGAAACCAATGCCGATTCTTGAAAATTAGAAAGATGTAGAAAAATGGATTGTTGTGAATTTGAATCAAACAAATAATTAACCCAGAGGTCTGGGGATGATGCAATGAAGTCTTGACACACTCAGAAGAAGTCAAAATACTCCAACTGTGATTGTGGAGTGTGCAAGGAAAAAGAATAGAAAATGGAGAGATGTATACTCACACCTCAAAACACACATCAATCAAATGCTAAAAAACACGTATCCAACAAGTGATTTTAATGTGTTGAGCTTATGCTATTTAGAATACTCGACTCATGAATTTAAAGTAGAGTTTTTGGTGAGGAAGGCTTCCTAAAAGAAGGCTATCTAAAAGGAGAGGTTTCGGGTATGTTATGGCGGGTGTGGTCCTTCCTTTGAGATGATGAATTAACAAAAGTAACGAGTGGGAGTATCTACCGATCGGATTCTGTGATCACTAACAGATTGTTCCCAAGTAAGATGTTTTTAATAACGATAGGTATATTTCAATTTTTGTAGTTTGGTAAGACAAGTAGAGAGAGAGAGAGAGAATGTGCTTTCTACGATTCTTTTTGTCAACCATCACCGGGCATGAATTCAAGCATATAAGTTAACCTCGTTTTAATGTGAGATAAATGCAGAAAATTAGAATGTAATGCAACCAATTTTAAGCCCAAATCAAAAAAATTAAGTTCGATGAAGAAAAATAATGAATAGGAGAGGGTATGCTCTTTCACTAAATGCAAAAGTGAGAAAGAATAATGATTCCTTTTTAAATGCACCAATAGAAATTTTCTTTTAGAGCAATTAGAAAGAGGAGAATATTAATGTGTGAGCATTTTAAGGAAATAAAGACAACTTTTTCCTAGGAATGAATAAAATGTAATATAACCCCTTATGGGTCCCACCTGTGTGCCAAAATGTTTCACCATTTTCTTTACGTTATTAAATGATGAAACAGAAAGGGTTAGGGGCTAGGAGGAATACCTATTAAATGGGTTGGTTAGAGGTTGATGTGCATGTTCTGACTTCTTGATCCAATGCCAATTGTGAGAGCTTCCTTTTGGCTAGGAGGAACTACTTGTAATAGAAAACAAGACCATAAAAGAGAAGTTAAATGATATATGACAGTGGATTGCCTAGCATATGCTAGTTCTGGGAAGTGTGATACTTCCTAGATGGCTGTCAATCCACTATTTAAAACAAATTAATGTGAGAAATAAGTAAATTCCTACTGTAGTTGATATGATTTAGGTATCTCATTCAATCACAATAAGCAAATATAATATAACAAGCTAGGCTATAGTCAGATCTGAAGGGTTGGTAGGTGTTAGGGTACTGAACTGGTCAAGGTCAGGTTCTGGGTTGTTTAGGTTATTTGGTAAAAGGTTGTTTGGTTTTGTTATTAGCACAGGTATGAAACATAGAGACCGATGTCGGTTGGGTATAACCGATGACGGTTTAAGGGAGACCGACGATGGTTATGGGTAATTGGTGTCGACTGATAGGGTGACAATAGTTCAATGAAAGCCTTATTATAGAGTCTGGGTGGGGTTTAGATAAGGTTAAAGAAGGGGATGGAGAGGTCTCAGGGGAATGCTGAGAACACTCAGAGAGGTGGAAGGTCCTGGATAGGTGATCTGATAAATGGGTGGGTGAGGTTTTGAGTTCTTCGGAAGAAGGCTATAGAGGAATGGGAATGTTAATAGAAGAATGATAATAGAAATGGTAACAACTCTATGAGAAGAATCAGAATGGAAATGATTAATGATAAAAATATGGATGTATAACAGACGTCAAATTTTTATGAGCGAGAAGATGGTTAGAGGGATAGTAGGCATTGATTTTTAGGGTTAAACTAAGTCTTAGTTATTTATGGAAACATTCCAAGAGTAGGTCTAAGATGAGGTGGCTAGGTGAGGTGGAAATTAGCTTAATTACAAAAATTAAGTAATGTATATTGTGAGGGTGGGCATTATTTTAATTAAGTTAATTAAACTAATATTAATGTGGGGTGAAAGGGGCCATGTTTAGGTGATTATGTTTGAGTTGGTTATTTGACAAGGGACCAAGGGGAGTGTGACCCAATTTTGGTGTCTACATTTTTCCCTTTTTGTTGCGTAGCTTATATTGGTAAGCGACACTGACAAAAATAAGATGTGGTTGCCCCATGTGTGGGTGAAGGTAATGTTTCCCTAAGCATGGGTGGAGGTAACCCCCCTCAAACTAGGAACCGATGAGGTGAGAGAAGGAAGTGGTGAGTGGTTTGATAAAATGAGGAGGTGGGTGGTTTGAGAAAACAATGTTGGGTGTGAAGGATGTGATGGTCAAGTGTATGGTGATTGTATGAGTTATGGTGGGTGATTAGGTAGAGCATTCATACATACACACACATCATTGTGAAATGCCATGAGATACCGGGGTTGCTCAACATAACAAATCTATGCTAGCTAGGTCATAAAGGTCATCTAAACAAGGGTTGTTGAGGTCAGTATCTAGGGTAAAGGATACGGTTCGGGTACTCAACAAGGTAAGATACAGGAACATTTAGGTGTGGTTCTGTACATCCAAAAGGTCAAGGTTTGTTTGGATAAGGGTCATAACCATAGGAAAGGTAAGGCTATTAGGTTGAGAAAAATAGGTACCATCATCACAAGATGCAATGGGTGAAGACATGGGAATATCCACTTAATCAACGGTGAGGTAGGTAGGTGTGGGTTGGGTAGGTGGAGGTAAAAATGGGGAAATGGGGTAAGGGTCAAATCGAGAAAAAGGGAAATGGGCCAGGGTCAAAGGTAGTGATAGTTAAATGTATGCACATGTATAAATTGTGGCACAATACCAGGTTGAAGAGCATGTAAACTCTACATCATCCAAGGTTGATAGGTTTATCCAAACAAGGTTGAAGTGATTCGGTATCCAAGGTATAGGATATGGTGCGGAAGCACATCGCAGTCGTGCAGGAACGTGTAGGTATGTTCCGGTACACCAAAGGTTGGGTTAGGATAAACGACACAAAAATAGGCAAGGTAACGTCATTATGTCAAACAAAATGGGTAACACAGTGTCACAAGGTATAACAAGCACATCGGTTAACAAGTCAATAACAATGTTCCAGTCCAGTAACAAGGTCATGGAATGGGTAGGGCCAAGGTATGGGTAAAATAACAAGTCCCTAAACATAAGTAAGGATAGGTATAGGTAAGGTAGGATTAGAGGGGCCTCTACCTCTACCACAACCGACAGTACCAACAGGGCAAAAGGAGCGGGTGATAGACCAACAAATTGATGATGTCGGGGTGACTAATAGATATAGGTAGTGGTGGGTAGCACATTTACGAGTAGTACCACCGAGGCCGGGGTAGCCATATTTAGCCACCATCACAGTGCAGAGGGACACGCTAAAGGGGCGGTGGAAACTCTATTTACATAGGTTGGGATAGTGGAGGGAAGCTAACAAGTTTAAAGGCACAAGTTATTATTTTGTAGGCACAAGTGGCCACTCTACAGGCCCAAGTAGCGCAGGGACAGGTACCCGCACAGGGTGGAGATGGGGATGGGGTACATGTGGCTGCCCTATAGGAATAGGTTATGGCCCTTCAGCACGAGATAAAGGTAGGGGTAGGACAAGGTCCCTCAGGATAGGCACAAGGAAAGGGACAGGGACAGGGTCCCTCTTTATAGGTATCAGTGGGACAGGGTCCCGAGAGACAGCACGAGGGACCGAGGTTGATGACATCATAATAGACAATACCTATAGGCAGGTTGAGGGATGCCTTAGGTGAGGTGAGGTATTACTAGGATATTATGATGGCCATAGGGATAGATTTCCTATCTTATGGAGAGTATAGAGCACATTAGGCCTCGAGTGAGAGGACCATGTCGTGCACCCATAGTGTGAAGATCACAAGGGGCCATCGAGCTTCAAGACAGTGGTCGGGCGAGGCTACCAGCTTCACGAGGCCAGCCCCGGTGAGGTACTAGTAGAGATCGGCTAGGACCCATGGTGGGTAGTGAGATGTTAACGGATGTTGTACATTAGCGAAGTAGGAGGACATAGTGAGACATATATGGAGGATATCTAGCGGGGCTATGC
Organism: Taxus wallichiana var. yunnanensis; assembly: GCA_018340775.1. Classification (NCBI taxonomy): domain Eukaryota; kingdom Viridiplantae; phylum Streptophyta; class Pinopsida; order Cupressales; family Taxaceae; genus Taxus; species Taxus wallichiana. The sequence goes on from CM031237.1 coordinate 369,933,096, forward strand.
CTAATAGCCATATGTACCTCCTATTTTGTATAGTTGTTTATTTTTTATATATACCGGCCTACGTGCTCAAAGAGAGTGAGGATGTAGATGAGAGTTTTTGTTATTTTTGATCATATACTAGAATGCATGTGCCGAAGATGGTGAGGTCAGTATATAAGTGGTTTTTGAGAGACTAGTATTTATTTATATCCATGTACACATGTATGTATACATAGACTTTCCAATTTATAGCTTTGGTGTTTATAGCATGGATGGGGTTAATTATTTTAATTTCATTTATTATGTGTTTATGTGATAAAATCTAGGTGGATTAGGCATGATGAAGTAAGGTTGGTTTAAGCATGATTGAGTCAAGATGATTTAGGCATGGTTAAGTTAGGTTGATTTAGGCATGGTAGAGTAATGTTAGTTTAGGCATAATGGAGTTAGGTTGGTTTAGGCATGGTGGAGTTAGGTCGGTTAGGTATGGTTGAGTTAGGTTGATTTAGGCATGGTGGATTCGAGGCTGGTTTAGGCATGATTGAGTCGGTATGCATGCAGTGGTGGAGTCATGTTGGTTTAGGCATGATTGAGTCGGTAGTAGCATGGTTGAGTTAAGTTGATTTAGACATGGTGGAGTTAGGTTGGTTTAGGCATGTCGAGTTAAGTTGGTTTAATGTTCCGCTTTTGGTAACATGAGGGAAAAATGTTGATTTATATACTAGGTATGGTTTTAATCTCCAAATTTGCACCATAATGGAAATGTGAAAATGATAAACGATAATTTGATGATGTACTAAAATGTGTATGCGTTGATACTTGTTTGGTTTATTTTCCAGTTATTTATATAAAATGGAAACTAACTAGGCTAGAATGCAAATAGAAAAGGGAAAGGGGGGAATTGGTTAGGGTAAAGAGTGGCCGAGCTAACCTCCAAGGGCCCCATGCCCTTGGAGTGCTGCCTATATAGTCCTAGAAAAAGGGACCTCATGCCGATGTAGTTCTCCCATAAACTAGGAAAGATTATGATGAAGTAGAGGAATGGATTGATAGGTGTTTAGGCATGGGTAAATGGGGTCATAAGCATGATTGAGTTTAGGTAGTAGGCATGGTTGAGTTTAGGTCATAGTGTCGATGATCTAGTCTTTTATAGGATAATCAATAAGTAATGAGGAAGGAGAATGGTAAGAGGTGGTAAAAGAGCCATTTAATTGATAAGAACCCTAATTAGTCAATCGATACCTAAGGGGCTTATGAACATAAGACCCTAAAGGTGTTGCATAATGGACCATTATAAGGGTGAAGAAAGTCACATAGTCACGAAATGTCATGGTTGCGATAAGTCCCTTGAGTAAAGAGGAAATTAGGCTAAAATGGCAAGGAGGTGAGAATGGGTGGTTTAGCATAACTTAGTATAGGACAACGTGTTTTCGAACAAGAAACCAAGGATCAAAATAGATAATTCCATGACAAAAATTCATCTTTTTCGCATTTGTTTGGTTTTAATAGACTGATTGATGCAGGAAGTCTATATGGGATGATTATATTATCTCCTTGAGGTATTCGTGAAGCTTATCGATGCGGGAAGCTTCTGGATATCATTATATTTTTGTAATGACTTTATATAATTGTCCTTCAAGGAGTAGTCTATCTATTTCAGTAGAATTATACCGAAGAGATCTCCTTTTGAGGGAGTCATATTTTACTTGGAAGTTTGACACAAGTAGTTGCATCCCTTTTTGTTTTTGGACGTTTAAGTCATGGACAAGACTATTGAAGAAGAGTAGGCTCTTGTTCGGTCAACAAAACCATAGTACACAAGAGTTAACTATGAAAGGGGGTGGTTTTGAGTGATTAACGAACATGGAATTCCATCATGGATACGATGAAAAGTATCCATGAGAATCATGCTATGAGTGGAGCCATAGTACTCATATTAAAGATAAGGTTGAACGCTGATGGGTAATCACATGATTCGTGTTGAGTCATGGATCCAAAAATGGGTAATATGGAAGGTGAACAACACTCAAGGGACAAACAATAACTCGACGTAAAGTGGTATAGAACTTGACGCGACAATAAAATGGTCAAAGATGTAAAGCATTAAGGTGCTTAAGTTCAGGTTTACCTTCGAGTGAAGACAAACGATAAGCACATGATCCATAGGCATGGGTAACAATATAGGCCGAGCCAATTAGGGGTAAATTTTCCTTGTTTACTTTTCTCATCTTTGGTTACATGTTGATTTTCCTTCGGACGAGGTCACCGACACGAAAGGTTCTTTCATGAACATGTTTTTCATAAAAGCACGTTTGATACGTTTTTGGTAGATTTGGAGATGGTCAAGAGCATTGAGACGTCATTCATATAATAACTTGAGTTGTGACAAACAATCTTGGTGAAAATCATCATCATTGATCATGTCTTGTAATGAGATGCATAGAGATGGAATATGTATTTCAAGAGGTAAGACAACCTCAGTATCGTAGACTAGAGAAAAGGGGGTGGCAATAATCGAAGTGTGAATACTAGTGCGATAATACCACAAGGTGAAAGGAATGTGTGTATGCCAATCCTTCCTAGTATCGTTGACTACCTTCATAATAATTTTGTTCAAGTTTTTTTGGGTTTATTTAACTTGACCATTGGTTTACAGTAATAAGGTGATGAGAAATTGATTTGGATGCCAAAAGAGTCACATAGTTTGCGTAGGGTTTTGTTTTTGAATTTTGGTCCATTATCAGTGATGAGGCAATGAGGAACACCAAAATGACAAATGATGTGATGGTTGATGAATTCACATATTTTCTTAGTGTTTGTAGAAATGAGGGGAATGTCCTCTACCCATTTAGTGTAATATTCGGTGGCGGTTATGATCCATTGTTGGCATTGTGAAGAATGTGGGTTGATCTCACTTACAAGATCCAAACCCCATTGAGAGAAAGGCCAAATCTCTTGTGCAACTTGTGAGGCATGACTAGGTGTGTGATGGATATTAGCATGTTGCTAGCATTTCATGCAACATTTGACATACTTATAATATCCACGGTTTAGGGTTGGCACAATAATAGCCTAGGTGAAAAATATGTTTTGCAGACAACTAAACCACTAAAGTGACCTCCACAAATTCCATCATGGACCTCCACAAATTCACTCTCTCCATCACAAGCACTCACAAGCAATCAGTATAACCATTAGGAATTAAATATTATTTGGTTTATATATAGAATTATTTTAAAATTCATAATTATACATGATAGTGGCAATGAATTGTCTCCTTATAAGTATGACTATTTTATTATTGCATAAAAGAATGAAAACGGGAAGTATGTGGTATTGTATGATTTTATTGTAAAGCTTTGATGAAATTTAATTTCCTCTATTTCATTATTGGAATTTAAATTATTGAGTAATAAAATGAAATGCATATACTTTTTTATTAATGACTATAAAGGTAAAGGATTCATTTTGTTTATTCGTAAGTAAATATGGGAAATGGTTAATGAGTTTTATTATGATCATTCATTATAACTAATAGTTATACATTAATGAAGGTTACATTGTTTATATTATTCTTGAAGAATATATACATTATATGTAACCAAAATATGAAAGGAATTAAAGGACGCTGATGTAAATCATATTCTTGATTATTGCAATAATCAATTGCATTAGTAAGTTACTTTAATAGTTTAAAAGATATGTTTATCAGTTGATTTATTGTATGGTTTGTAAACATACCTTACAATATGAAGTATCATTTCATTTGTGCATGGTATAGCTATCTAATTAATAAACTAGGAAGTGTATTTTTTCAGCTAAGTTAACCTTAACTTATTCTATTATTTCATTTAAATACAATAATAATATGAGTTAGTAAACTCATGTCAGTTATTTGAATTGACCCATATATACATTTTCTCTCTCCTATAGTTTTTAGGAAGGATTAACATTCATGAAGTGACTTATTGGATTGTTTACACATGATTATGTCATGTGATATTTGTTTAAAATATGATAAGGAATGTTGTATTTATTTGTTAACATGAATGAATCATCTTCACAAGTTGATTAATGGGAATTTTTCCTAATGTACTATCATGATGAATTGTATATCATTATTTATGAAAATAATGGATTATCCTTATTAGGTTTGAATATAATACTTGGTTGTTTTGTAGGTTTTTTATGGATTTATATGTTGTTTTGCACCTAAGTATAAATAAGGATGATTAAACTTATGATATGCAATTATTTCTTATTTTATTGATTAATCCGAGATGAAAAAATATGATGAATGATGAACATAGAATGATAAAGACAACTATATAACGAAAATAATGTAAAGTTATTATTGTGCCTTATGGAGTTTAACAAAATATTCATGACAATCAATGAACTTATTAGAATGAAGACTATATATAATGAGTAACATAATTGAACAACTTAATGTGGAACATGGTTAGTAAACCTATATTTAATAAAAATACTATATTGTACTAGTTATAAAAAGAGGAATTAATGAAAGATAGAGACTCGATGAGTTACTATTATCCTCTTTTAAAAAACTAATATCGTGTAATGATACATTATAATCTCGTCGTAAATATGAACTTATTTACTTTATATTTCATGGATAACTAAAAGTGTAAATGAAGCATAAGTATTATATCTCATCATCCTTTCAATAATATCATACTTGTTCCAGCTTAGGATGGCTACGGGAATGATAGTGGGGATGTAATGATGAAAATCATTACATGGTCATTATCTTTCCCATGGGGATCCTAAGGTGGAATTGATAGGATCATTTCATTAGTAGGGTGAGTCATGGTTTCTAATTCTTCAAAACAAAAATTATTTCTTAAACAACAAAATGAAATTGAGATAACTATGTAGAGATGGTTATGTGGTGACAGAAGATAAGTTTTTTTACTTATGTATGGTCATGAAACTAAAATTACAAAGAAACACTTGAATCTTTTTCCAAAGTAATGTAATTATCTGATTACATCATCTATTCACCATTCCCCTAACTTGTTTTGTTAGATACTACATGGATTGCAGGTTGCATGTTTTCCGGTAGACACTTAGGACATGCACATTGTTCTCATGACTTGTTAAATGTTTAACCACAAGTATACAAGGTATACACACTTGGGTAGAGTGAATTTAAGGGAGATAGGGAATATATTTTTGACCTTTACACTGCACATAGTTAACATTTCTATCGGATGAATTGTAAACATTTAATTATGTTGGACTGAATTACTGCAAGATGAAATCATTAAAGGAAATAATTGAACTTAAAGGGGTTTTGTTTTACAAAAATCCCTTAATTTAGATGAATCATAACATGGGTGTTACATTTTGATATCAAAGATGAAGTTTATCGGATCTTGGAATTAATGCATTCATAACACTAATGGAAATTTTTATCTTCTTTTTAACATGATATGATGGTTAGGAGAAGAAAAACCATGAGGTTGAAGATACAATAGCTCAAAATTTAGAAGAAATTATAGTTTTACATTAGAACACCCAAAACCGAGATATTTTCCTTAGAGCAACAAGTTATGGGTGTGAATGGAGAGGACTAACCTAAGGTAGAAAAACTTGTAGCAAGTGAGGAAGAATAGCCAAAAATGCCTAATTCTGAAAATCAAGTAAAGGAATAAAAGAGCTCACTTCACTATTGAACTATCAGGGATATTAAATAGATCAACCCACCTAAATTTGATGGAATAAATTTAGGGGATGGAGCCGAGAATCGGTTAAGAGAGATGGAAAAGTGTTTTGAAATAAGGAACTTTTTAGAAGAAACCAAAATAATTTGGGGTGATTTCTAGCTCTCTAATGAGGCATCCTCTTGGTGGGATAACTGAAAGATAGATTTAGGAGTTGATACAAATTAACATCAAATGGGATAAATTCAAAATTTAATTCTATCATCACTAGTTTCCTCAATTATACTTTGTCTAGAAAATGTATGATTTTGTGAATTTAACTTAAGGTAAACGAGTGTGGTAGAGTATTGAGAACGTTTCACCAAGTTACTAAAATACATACCTCAATTCCGGAAAAGATGAAAAAATTAGAATTCATAAGTTATCATGGGTTAAACCCAACCATCGGAGGAAAAGTCAATGAACATGAACTATATACTATGGAAGTAGTGTTCGAACAAACCATTAGGCAAGAATATAAACTTAAAGAAATTTCAAATCATAGAGAGGAAAATCGTAAGAAGATAATTAGCTCACCTTCACCATTAGCTCTTAGGAAAACATGGTGGAAAAGGAAGGCAACAAAATGAAGACTTCCATAAATAATACAACTAAACTCTGCTACAAATATAAGGAGAAATGGGAAGAGAATTTTTATAGTTAATGAAAATGAATTTGAAAACAAAGGTCTTATTGTTAGGTGTTTTAAATGTGGTGGTGACCACTATGATAATAAGTTTCCCTAAAAGAATCAAAGGAAAAATCAACATAAAATAATTCATGTTGTAGTAGTTAACCGCTGTGAGAAACATGATACACCTATTGAAGTCTTGTGTAAGTTATATAGACTTCCTGTTACTATTTTATTTGACACTAGTTTAATCAAGTGCTTTATTTAAAATAAGTTAGATGGTAAATTGTCTAAGAAATATGAATTTATGGAAAACCATGTGCATGTATTGTACAATATGGGAATGATGAAACATATATAATAGACCAATGTCCATTTTTTAGAAGCGACTGGAATTGCCTAGTTTTACCACCGAACTTGACCTATATGTGACTCCTTTAGGGTATTATGACATTATTATAGGATTAAATTGGTTGTCCAAACACAAATAAACATTAGACTATTTTGAAAAAATAATATAATGTCTTGATGAAACGATGAAAACAACCACTATTCAAGCCATAGAAAGAGGTTTTAAAGCAAGAAAAAACTCTACAATATAGCTTAAGAAAGCCAAGAATAAAGGTTGCATGTTATATGCAATAACAATTTATGATTTTAGTGAGGAATTTAAGACTTCCTTAGAGGATATTATTTTATTACAAGAGTAAAAGAATGTCTTTCCAAGATAATTTCCTTGACTTCCTCCTAAACATGAGTTTGACTTTACCATTCACATCAAACATCAAACTAAACCAATATGAAAATCACCATACAGATGTCAACAACAAAGTTATTTGAACTGAAAGAAAAAATCCATGATTTTTTTCAAAAGGACTAATTCAACCAACTGTGTCTCTTTGGGGAGTATTATTCATTTTTGTTAAGAAGAAGGATGAAACGTTAAGACTATGCATTAATTATCGCATGATTAACAAATCTAGAATAAGGAATAGATATCCTTTGCCAACGATTGATGACCTCTTCGATCGATGAGGGATGCATATATTTATTCAAAGATTTATTTATGATATGGTTATCATCAACTAAAGATAAAATATGAACACATTCATAAAACAACATTTAGAAGATGATACATGCACTATGAGTTTACTATTTTACCATTTGGACTCACTCATGCACCATTGCATTTATACATCTTATGAATAATATTTTTAAGAATACTTAGATAAATAAAATTAGTTTTTCTTGATGATATTTTGATTTATTATAATAACATTGATGAACATAATGAACAGCTTAATAATAGTGTTAAAAGTGTTGAGAAAGAGAAAACTATATGGAAACATTTCATAGTGGTTTTTTATCAAAGTGAAGTGTAATATCTTTGTCACATCATAAATAAAGATGGTATTTGAATTTACCCATTGAAAATAAAGGGTATAAATGAGTGTCCACAACCTTAAAAACATACATGAAGTAAGAATCTTCATGGTTTGATGGTTATTACAAAAAAATCGTAAAATATTTCTCAAGAGTGGTTGGACCAATAAATTCATTGTAGAAAAAGGATAAGAAGTTTCTATGGACTAATAAATGTGAAAATGCATTTAATTCGATGAAGGAAAAACTTACAACAATACTTGTTTTGAAGGTTCCAGATCCCAATGGAAGCTTACCATGGTAAATTGATGCTTCAGTGAAGGTTTGGGTGAAATAATCCTTCAAAGAGATCACGTAATTGCTTATGAGAGTAGAAAAATTAAATTTCATGTGTAGAGATATGCTTCACATGACTTAGAACTTATTGCCATAGTTCACATCTCAAAAATTTGGAGGCATTATTTCTTAGGAAAGACATTTAAACTGAAAATAGACCAACTTGGGGCTATAATACATCTTTACACAACTAAATTTGAACGCAAGACAACGTAGGAGGTAGGAATTTCTACCCCAATATGAATTCAGATTAGTTACATCAAAGGAAAGGAAAATATTTTGGCTGATGTGATGATTCGTAAGAAGCACATTTCGCTATTGTGACCTCATAATTCAGTTCAAGGAATAAGTTAAGAAACAAGTACAAACTGATTTGTATTATCAATATGTGAAAATTGTGTTAGCGACAAATCCGAATGATAGGATATATAAATTTTTATGTTAGATAACTAAGAATAATTACGGTATGATAACAGAGTTTATTTAACCTTGGGTAATGATAATAAAATGAAAGTCAAGAAGGAATATCATGATGCACCATATTCTAGGCATCCCATAGTAATGAAACTATTGGCTGATGTAAAGCAAATAATATTTTTTTGAAAGGAATGAAGAAGGATATGAAGAATTATGTTGCACATTGTCTTGAATGTTAATGAGTTAAGGCATAGAACTTGCATCCCACTAGTTTTTGTATCCTCATAACATTCTATATTATAAATTACAGTAATCAACATGGATTTTATACAAGAACTACCATTATCCAAAAATAAGCATGATATGATTTTAGTAGTGGTTAACAAAATGACCAAAGTACCTCACTTCATACAGGGAAATCTATAGGATGATTCCATAGTACTTGTAAAATGGTTTATGCATGAGATATTTTGATTGCATAGAGTTATGGAATTGAGCATTTCATATAGGGATCCTAGGATGACCTCTCAATTTTAGAAAACTTTAAACTCGGCTTTGGGAACAAAACCAAACTTTAGTTCAACCTACCATACTGAAACAAATGGTCAAACAAAAGGATTTAACTAGGTTATGGAGGATATGCTCAAAATGTATTGTGTGGATCAGCAATACAAATGGGAGGAATATCTACCATTGGTTGAAGTTTCCTATAATAACACTTATCATTATTCACTGAAAATGTCTCTATTTAAAACATTGTGTGGGAGAAAGTTTATAAATTATATTAGTTAGGATAACAAATAGAGGAGAGAGGTAGTAGGCCCAAAAATATTGACTTAAATAGAAAAGAAATTAAAGCTCATTTGTGAGTGCTTAAAAGAAGTATCCGATAGGAGGAAAAGATAAACTAATTTAAAAATGTTCACAAAAAATTGAGCAAGGAGACAAAGTATTTTTAGGTTTAAACCAAAAAAGAGCTCTATTTCATTTGGAAATACCGCCAAATTATCACCTTATGTGAAAAATCCTTGAACTTATAAGTCTAGTGGCATACAAATTAGCATTACCTTACATATTGTTTAAAATGCATGATTTTTTTCATATTTATTTTCTTAAAAAGTATGTATCTAATATAACACATGTCATAAATTAGAACTCATTATAAGTTCAAGACCTAGGAAGAATCATGGTTGAACCAATCCGAGTTCTAGGAACTCATAGGTTACATCTAAGAAATTGTGATATTGCACAATACAAGGTCTATTGGGACCAATATTCTGAGGACAATGCAACTTGGGAAAACTTGGATGAAATGAAAATTGCATTTCCTTTTTTGTTTCAGTGAACAAAATAATTATTTTATTATTTATTATGGATTCATGATATATTATTTGATACTTATGATGACTACAATGAAAATTTAAGCTATATTGCTGACTATTTGGAAATTAATTTTTGTTATGAGGCTGATTACAACTAAGTTTTATGAACTATGATTGACAAAAATTTTGAATATTTTCAATTTTTTATGAAAATATGAACTATTTTCTTTTGACATTGATGTCAAGATTGCTTTCAATTGATATGTTTGATAAAGTTTAAGTTTAAATCATCGGACGATGATTCTTTTAAGAGGGGAAGTATGTCACACCCCAAACTTTCTACATTTTCATGTAAGGTTGTTGGTTGATTAAAGTTACGATGATGCTCGATAAGAACAAGGTGATAATTACTTATTTTATTTAAAAATTTTGTTTAAAACTTACACACACACACACATGCACACATATGCGGCATAATGACACACACACATATATATATATATATATATATACATATATATATATATATATATATATATATATATATATATATATATATATATATATATATATATATATATCATATATATATGTATGTATGTATGTATGTATATATATATGTATGTATGTACATACATACATATGTATGTGTATATATATATATATGTGTACATACATGTGTGTGTGTGTGTGTGTGTGTGTGTTTAATGTGTGTGTGTACATGACCAATGTTTGTAGTATGGTATGGCATCGGCTTGTATGAAATCCACCGTTGTTTGCATTTTTAAGGATGTTTTACATTTTTTAAGGTAAAGGCATTTGAATGGTTGATTGAGCTCCTTCTTTTAATTTTTGGAAGGTTTTTCATATTGCATTGTTTAAAACTGGTATTAAACCACTTAGCTAGAAAAATGATTAAATATTTAAACAATGGTCTTAGACCACATTGCAATATTTATTGTTTGATCTATAAACCATGGTCATCGACCCCCCTTAGCATTGTTAATGTTGATGTTTAAATCATAATTATTGACCATTTGGAGCGGATATTGTTATTGTTTGAAAAAGGTCAATGAGCACATGGCATATAACAAAGGTTATTGTTTATGTTTTAAAATTTTCTATTGGTCATAGACCATATGAAATGTAAATGTTTTTTGGGTTTATGTTTAGAGGCCACGAAGTGGAATCAATTTTTTAATGGCAATAATGAATATGGTTCCTTGGGAATGGTAGCTTCCTCAAGAAGCTAAAACATGCAAGTTTCTCCCATTCAAATCATTTCATTGTTGTTTTGTTTTTTTGGTCTTTGCACATTGCATGGATATTTTTGAGGAGGTGTTTTTGGAAATCTGTTTTGGGTGTATACATGCAACTATGAAGCTATTTTTAATGGTGTGTTTGTATTTAAAATATCTATTTGGGATATTTTGTGGAGTTTTTGGGAACCACTCGAGTTGCATATTTCAAGGAATTTTGGAAGAAAACAAAAGCAAACTAGGCATGTGTTTTCTCTATCCTATTTTTGTTTTTTTAATATGAAATATAGAATGCATTTTTGGTTTTCAAATCAATTTTTAAATTTGGAAATGGATGTTAATATTTGTTGAAACTATTCTTCTTCTTGTTGGGTTAGTATGGAAATCTGGAAAGGATATTTTAAAAGTATTACAACTCTTTAGAGCTTATTGTTAAACATTTTTATGGGAAATAATACATTGAGTAGTTTTTTTTAAATGGAATGTTTTCTTGTTGTTAATGTTAATTTTTTAAAGGAAATCAAGGTAAAGTCATGAAAATGACATGGGTATGATTTTGTATATTTGCAGTGAGTTAGTGTCTTGGGTTTGCTTGGAAATATGTTATTTGGATTTGTAGTTTTGAGTTTGACCTTTTATTTAAAATCTATGTATAAAGAATGCAAAAATGATTATTTAAAAAAATATTTAATGATATTTGTTGTTTTCTTATTTTTAATACATTTCATTTGGATTTGATTTAGAAAATTATGTGAATGATTACTCACGGTTCATAAACTATATGCATGTGGGTTTGTTTTGTATTTTGATTTGGGTTCCTTTTCAAAAGTTGGGTTTGGTCTAAGTTGCATTTTGTAACTAGCTCATTTGAGAATTACCATTTTGATGTTATTGTAATTATTTGTATTATTTAAAACATCTCTTTAGGATTTGTGTTGTTTTTATGGTTGGGTTTCAACCCTCCTTGGTTTTTTTAACACTATTCCTTTTGGGTTCTTAAATTGTTTGACATTTTTGTGGGTTATTAATATTGATGTCACATGCATTATTACCACTTAGTCACCATTGGGTTTACTATATGTATACAATTGAGTTCAATCATGACTTTTATGATTTGGTTATTATTAAGTTTGTTAAAGAAAAATAACTTGATCACTCTCTCACTCTCTCGATGACTAGTTATTGGAAAGAACCATTGGGAAGTAAATATTATTTTGTTTATATATAGAAGTGTTTTAAAACTTAGAAATGTATTTAAATTTGGTAATGACTTAGCTAATTATAATTATGATTGTTTACTTATGTCTTAAATAATAAAAGTGGGGAAATTATGTGGTATTATATGATTTTCTTGTAAAGCTTTGATGGAGTTTAATTTCCTCTTTATTCATTACACGGAATTTAAATTATTGAGTAATAAAATGAAATGCATATAATTTTTGATTAATTACTATAAGGTAAAGGATCCATTTTGTTTAGTCATATGTAAATATGGGAAATAGTTATTGAGTTAGATTATGATAATTCACTAGAACATAATAGTTATACATTAATGAAGATTACATTGTTGATATTATTATTCTTGAAGAATATATGCATTATATACAACCAAAATATGAAAGAATTTGAAGGATGTGAATGTAATTCCTATTCTTGGTTATTGTAATAATTAAGTGCATTAGTAAGTTACTTTAACAATCTAAAAGTTATGTTTATCAGTTGATTTATTGTACTGTTTGTAAAAATACCTTACAATATGAAGTATCATTTCATTTGTGCATGATATAGATATCTAATTAATAAACTAGGAAGTTTATTTGTTTTCAGTTAAGTTAACCTTAACTTATTCTATTATTTCATTTAAATACAACAAGAATATGAGTTAGTAAACTCATGTTAGTTCTTTAAACTGACCCATATATATATTTTCTCTCTCCTATAGTTTGTAGGAAGGAATGACATTCATGAAGTGACTAATTGATTGTTTACGCATGATTACATCATGTGATATTTGTTTAAAATCTGATAAGGATTGTTGTATTTATTTGTTTTAATGTGAATGAATCATCTTCACAAGTTGATTAATGAGAATTTTTCTAATGTACTATCATGATGAATTGTATATCCTTATTTATGAAAATAATGGATTATCCTTATTAATTTGAATATAATACTTGGCTATTTTGTAAATTGTTTTGATGGATATGAAAGTATTTATATGTTGTTTTACATCTAAGTATAAATAAAGATGATTAAACTTATGATATGTAATTATTACTGATTTTATTGATTCCTTTGAGATGAAACACTAATTTGGATGACAAACATAGAACAATAAGGACAACGTATAATGAAAACAACGTAAAGTTATATTGTACCTTATGGAATTTAATGAACTATTCATGACAATTAATGAGCTTGAAAATGAGGACTATATATAATGAGTAACATAATGGAACAACTTAATGTGGAACATGGTTAGTAAACCTATATTTAACAAAAAATACTACGTTGTGTTAATTCAAAAAGAGGAACTAATGAAAGATAGTAACTCACTATTATCATCTTTTGAGAAAATAATATCATCTAATGATACATTACAAACTATTGTAAAGATGAAATTATTTAATTTATCTTTCATGGATAACTAAAAGTGTAAATGAAGCAAATGTACCATGTTCCATTTTCCTTTCGATAGTATCCTACCCGTCTTACGACTTAGGATGGTTGTGAGAACGATAGTGAGGACATAATTATGAAGATCATTACGTTCTCACTATTTTTACCATATCGATCCTAATGTGGAACTAATATGATCCTTTTGATTATTAGGGTGAGTCATGGTTTCTACTTCTTTAAAAAAAAACTTAATTTGTTAAAAAAGGAAACAATATCTAGAAAACCATGTAGAGATTATTTTTTTGTGACACGAGACAAGTTTCATTGACTTATGTATGGTCATGAAATGAATATTGCAAAGAAATGCTTGAATATCTAGCCAAAGTAATGTAGCTAGTTGATTACATTGTCTATTCACCATTCCTCTAACTCATTGTGTTTGATACCGGATGGATTGCATAGCTTGTATTTTTACCGGGTAGGAACTTAGGAGATGCACATAGTTCTCATGACCTGCTTAAGGTTTAACCACAAGTATAAATTTTAACACAATCGGTATAGTGAATTTAAGGGATAACAAGAAGATCTATTTTAACTTTATAGCTGCACATAGTTATCATTTGTTATGAGATGACTTATAAACATTTAATTATGCTAGATTCAACTACTTCAAGATGAAACCATCAAGGCATTAATTTTACTTAAAGGGTTTTGTTTTTTTTTAAAACCTTAATTTCGATTAATCATAACATTGTTTTACACACTTATTTTGCACTTGATGAAATTCTATATTACCCCCACTCAAGTTTGAATAAACACATAAGAGGGGAAAATAAAGTCTCATGGGCTAGCTTGAAATTATATTTGTGGTTCTCCAGATTAAGTTGAGGATATATATGATATACGATTTACTTGAGAAATCTTTTTCTCTATCCGGACCAAGAAATGATCTGTGATATGCTATGTTATATAGAAAATAGGAGGTCATAAGAAAATCACAATTTTTTTTTGTGATCCTTCCTAGATATGAATTGTCATTTTTACGAGGTTCTAGTGGATGGAATTACTAATTAATTTTCCCCAATTAATAGGATTTTGGTATTTGAGGATGATCTGGATGTATCTGAACATCTAATCATGGTAATAATATGTAGATTCATTACCCACCATTTTGTTTAACAATGTAATAAGGTCCCCAATCTCTTCAATAAAATTAGTTCTACTTAGCTTCTTGGGGATGCAGTAGAAGAATCCCCGTATTTTCAAGACATTAGTTGTTTAGAATTTTGGAAATGTGAGAACTATGGTTTATCCAAAACTTCTCTTCTTTCTACAATTATATCTACCTCTTCATCCTTATCAGGAGTCCTAACATTGATTTAAAGTTCTTAGTAGTTAATGACAACACTAAAGCCCCACTTCTATCCCTAAATTCCTTTATTTTAGGGTTTTAATTTTCAGCACATGCCCATACAAGTTCTAGGTATTGAGAAGAGAGAGGAAAGGTAGATGGTAATGTAATGTGACTCCTATCTATCTTATTCATAAAATTCACTCCTATCATTTGTATGAAATATTTGGAGAAAATAATCTAAATTAAAATTCCCTAAGAGTGTATCGTTGATGAAGTCCAAGTGAGACACAAGGTAAATTGTGGTATGAGTTCTAGTCATCTTGATCTTCATTCGAAAGAGGTAAGAGGAAAAATAGACCTTATTTTGAACACATACTTGCTAAGAAAAAACAAATCACCACAACTACCAAAAATATAGTTGATACAACCGTGACTTGAAGAAAATAAAGGAAGAGAAATTGCAGCAACTCACCTATGCAAACAATTCTACTATATTTTATTTCCAAATAATATGAGATTTATAATTCCACCCTGGAGCTCCCACATAGTTATGTTGTAATACTTAGGGCTTCCCTCTCATCTTAAAGCTTCAAGTCACTAGATCTTCTTAGATATAATAGATAAAGTGAGGGACTTAGTTGATTTTTCACTTACATTTCTTATAGAATCCTTATATTAATGGTAAACATATCTCCCAATTCCTTTTGAATACATATTTTTATCAAACATTAAAATTTAAAATTAATCCCTACACATGGATAGATTTCAAATTGTACCCTAAAACAGTTAACATGGATATGGAGGCAATTAATGTACCACACAAGAGTTTCCGAGATGTTAACTATAAGGCTACAAGAATTCCCTAGTTGTGAGACGCCACCGTATACCACCATGTGTTATACTCATCGTGCATCGAGGATCGGGAGGAATTTTACATCTTTAAAGTAAACTACAAATGTGCTTAGTTTTTTGTCTATACCCTTTCTCCGTATCATGCCATATATTTTCATATGTTTCATTATAGGCCTTGGGGTTATGCTACCACTAAAAAAATTTGTAAAAAAATCAAATATGTGTCCAAGG
This sequence comes from Taxus wallichiana var. yunnanensis, assembly GCA_018340775.1. Taxonomy (NCBI): domain Eukaryota; kingdom Viridiplantae; phylum Streptophyta; class Pinopsida; order Cupressales; family Taxaceae; genus Taxus; species Taxus wallichiana. The sequence continues at coordinate 369,949,205 of CM031237.1, forward strand.
CCCACACACCCTCTCGATACTTCAAATATTCTCTCGGTCAAACACTGGAGGTTCATTTGCAATTTGTAGATGTAGACACATAATCTATGCACTTAGGTACATTTCTAGGTCCTGTTGTAGTCCTCAAAATTCCCCTCTTTTTGAAGTTAAGTTTCAAAAAAATTGAGTCAATACCTTGGAGTATTGGATCGTGTCGAGCTTGGTATTGTTTGCAGTTTTCCATTCCATAGAGAACAATCTGAAAGTTAGGTGTAATGGTGGAGTTTTTCCCCTTCTTTTTATTTCTTCCCACATTAGGAATGATGGGCGTATCCTCCTTGTCAATTTTTCCCTAGTATCCATGGGTAGTACATGGATATATCTGATTGGATGCGGCATGGCCATGTTTCAAGTGACAATGGAAGCCTCCATGCGTCCAAACGACACAACTCCAAGGGTAGGGCCCAAGGGACAGTCCTCAAATAAGCATAGGCTTTCCACGTGTCCCAGGTCCAAAATGAAGACAAACAAGCCCAAATCGGCTAAGTGTGGAAGGTTCAACGAATGGCACCATGTGCCTCATCGAGTGTAATTTCAAGGGTCAAAGCTAGGGGAAGTTCTAAAACTTGCGTTATTCCTCCACATGTCCCAGGTCCAAAAAGGGACAGAGCTAATTGCTTAAATTAACTAAGTATGAGCAGGTTGGCAGAAGCTTCCACGTTCCTCAACGACACAATTTTAGAAGTGAAACCAAGAGCCAATTTCCAAATGAGTGCCATCTCGCCACGTGGTCAAAGTTAAAGAAAGGGCGAGAGCTGATCATTGAATCGATAAGTATAGAAGGGTTAGCAGAGCTCTCCACGTGTCGGCTTGGCAAAACTTGAAAGGAAATATGTAGAGGCAGGTTCCAAATGAGCGCCACTCTCCATGTGTCCAGTCGTCGATATACGGCCCCGCCAAATAAAAGGGAGAAAGTCAAATATTAAGCCTAAATAGAAAGTCAAGATGGGGAAGTGGGCTGTCGGGGCTATTTGAGAATTTGAGCCTTGTTTTCATTAAAGGAGCTTAAAGTTAAAAAGTGACCCACAACCCTGCCCATGCCTAGTAAAAAGTCAAATATTAAGCCCGCATCGAAGGTCAAAGCAAGGAGGCGGGCCGGTGGAGCAATTTGTGTTTTTGAGCCCGCATTGAAAAGAGGTAAAATTGTAAAAGTAAATCGTGAATCTGTCCCCACTCAAGTAAGGCCACGTGTCAAGACCATATCAAAAGTGGGTGGGTGGGCCAAAATGTTCCAAAGTGCTATTTCTCTAAAGGGCACAAAATGCAAAAGGCATTCGTAGGCCCGCTTTAGTTTAAATCTCTCCCACGTGGACAACTCATATTCAAAGTTTGTAGGGGTAGATTGAACAACTACGATTCAATGTGTCTGGTTTTGCTGCCAGACATGGAAATGACCGAGGCATTGGAGAGACTCAGATATCGGTTTCTCAAATCAGTTTTCATCATTTTTGTAACCAAATGTAACCATTCTTGGAAACTATTTAATGGATTCTCCATGTTGTTGTTCGGGTTGGATCCTGGTACTCTGTAAAGTAATAGATTCAAAGTAATCAATAAAAATTTTCCCCTTTCTTCCTCTACTTTTCTTCTTTCCATGTCTGAAACTTGGGAATCATCAATCTTTTATGATAAGAAACTTTGTGTTCTTGTTTATATGATTTCTAGAACTTTGTGTCTTTGGAATTATACTGGTTATGAAAGTGAATGATTCTATTCTACATCTCCTTGGTTCAATATGTATAAGGTGATACTTTGCCATCTATATCTCCTGAAGGTATTATTATGTTCTTCCTTCCTCATCTTCTTAATTCTTCCATCCTTTCATATTGATGATCTTTGGGCATAAAACATTTCAAAGTAATAAGACTCCACACTTTGAAAGTTGTAAATTTGTATATAAGTTTGTTGCTTGCTTTCAATAAGGGAGCCTCTCCCATTAAAGAGGAGGGACTTGATGTCCCCATCATGCGGTTTGTTAAACTTATCATTTTAAAAACCCAACAGTTTTTGGTGAATCTACTGGGGATTTCATTTCAAATGTATCCCTTTATAAAAAGAACAAATTCAAGATCATTATTGGTCTGATGACTCTACGGTATACACGTGGGAGGAAATATCTCAAGGTTGAGGATTCCCATTTTCAACTTTTGGAGCAACAAAACTTCTCTCTTCTAGTAAGAAGGAACAGAGGGACTCGTTCTACAAGCACACCTCCTACTAAAGATAGAAACTCCAAGGATAGCATTCCTTAGGAACATCTCACCTAATCTCTATGATTTGATTCTTGCTAGTGTTTCAGTTCCCCTTCAATCAATTTTTCTAAAGATGGCAGTTCCTTTGCCTTGGGGACAACAAGTTGGGCCTCTTGTTCTTCCTCAGCCATTGCATGAGTTACCTATGGGTAACAGGAAAGTTTTTCCCAAGTTTCGGGGTGATGGGAAGGTTCATCCAGATGAATACATTGGAGCCTTCATTGTTGCATGTGGGATTCTTGGGGTTGAACATGAAGATGTCTTTGTCGAGCTTTTGTGGAGACATTGCATAGGAAATGTTATTGATTGGTTCTACCATCTTCCTATTGGGTCTATCACTAATTAGAATACTATGAAAACTCAGTTTGAGCAGCGTTTCAAATTTGTTGAAGATGTGCATGCTCTGTTGGCACAAATTTCTCATATCAAGAAGGAGCCATTTGAGCCCATGAGGGAGTTTGTGGCTAAATTCAATGAGATAAATAATAAAATTCCATAGAACACTCATCCAATGGATCAAATCCAAAATTTCTTCTTCCTCAATGCCCAGTTTCCTGAAGTGAGTTATGCACTAAGGAGAGCTAACCTTGCAACTTTGGATGTTGATCAACGTTTGGCTATCAGTGTTGAGGATGATTTGATCATGTCTAGTAAACTGAAAAGAGAATCCTCCAAATCTAAAGCTTCTTCCTCTTCCTCTTCCCCTAGAGCCAGTTCTGATCAATTAGTACAGAAGCTTGCAAATGATCTCATTGCTCTCAAGAAACAATTGGCTCAACATACCCCTTACTAGGATGTTCCAAGGAAGAATTTTCAGCCCAAGAACTACCTGCCTTCTTCTAAGACCAGATTGGCTATTGAAGGCCCACCCATCAAGGTTTCATCAATGCCACTTGTGAATTTGAAGAACCTGATGATGAGGAGTGTAATGAATTATATGAAGAACTAGAAGAGGAAGTTGAATAACTAGAAGAGCTTGGTGGGTCTCAAGTTCATTTCCTCACCACTGAAGGTATGGATGATGAAGATGAATATGATGAGAGAGTAGCTGATATGAATAGTGAGTCATATGTTGTTATGACTTGGGAGCAAACAAATAGAAAAGAGAAAGTGGTGCAGCCTACCAAGAAGTCTAAGGAGCTTCCTACAACTATTCCAGTGATTGCAAGAAGAGGAGCTCTATTCCCACTACCTCCACACAAAAGGTGAGTAATTCCAATCCTTCTTCTTCTACTTCTATTTCCAAAACTCCTTCTCCTTCAGATCCTAAAACTGATAGATCAAGAGTCTCTCAAGTTCCTAGCAATGATGCCCCATCTACCTCTGGGTCTTTTGATATCATTGATCACCTCAAAAGGACCAAAATCCAAATTTCAGAGGCAAAGTTTTACCGAGACTCATCCAAAAGCTTTTGCTAAAATGGTAAACTTTGTAAATTCCAAATCCAAAGTCTTATCCAGTACTTCTAAAGGCCTTTTCCCACCCCCTCTTCCTCACCTCAATCAAGCCTTGTGGATGCAAATACTTCCCTAATGAGAAAATTGAACCATTTTATGCGACTCTTCTCATAGCTGGCCATAAACTCAGTAATTATGTTATAGACTCAGGAGCATCAGATAATGTAATGCCTACAAAGGTAGCTCATGCTCTGGGTCTGACCCTAACATGTGCCTTTGGTTCCTGTTATTCCATGGAAAGTAGGAAAGTACCTCTAGTTGGTAGAATTAAAGATGCACAAGTGGCTTTTGCTACTTTTCTAGAGAAAAGGGTCTTAGCCACCATTTTGGTAGCTGATATTCCTCCCTCTTATGGGATGTTGCTTGAGTAGAAATTTCTATAAGGAGGTAAGAGGTGAGATTTAAATGGAATGGTCATATGCTTTGATCCTGGTCAATGGAAAATGAAGAAGTCAAGCACGAGAAGTAGACTAAGTACATTGTGAAAATACTTGATGATCCAAAAGCACAGATACTCTATGAGGATGTAGGGCATGGGAACTACATGATTATGTCACAAGATGAGGCAAGGCTTCCCAAGGGAGTTATTCATGACCCCAATGGCATTTGGACTCTGGAGTTTGATTGAAGTTTCTCTTCAACTGGTTTTGGAGTTGGAGTGGTGCTGACCTCTCCAGAAGGGAACATTCATCCTTTCTCCTTCAAGCTTTGTTTTGAAAATATGAAAAATACAGCTGAATATGAGGCACTCATACTAAGATTGAGCATGGAAAAAGAGATGGGAGTGAATAATCTTTGTGCTCGTGGTGATGCGAGATCTAATAGTGAAACAGTCGAGATATCGTTTCCAAGTCAAGAATAGATATCTTGAAACATTGCAAGAATATTTTCTAGGATTCCATCGAGTTCCTTGACGCTTTCTCCATTGAAGTTGTGCCAAGAGAAAGGAACACTAGAGCTGACTCTCTGCTGTCTCAAGATCTTTGTTGATTCCTCATCCATATTTCTCTCAGGATAAGTTTACCATTGAAATGATTCATAGGCCTAGTGTACCAGATAATGCAAATAACTGCAAGTCTTCAATGATGATCAACATTTTCTCTCTTTCTTGGAGCTTAGGGATAATTTTGACCAACTATATTTTGAAGGAAGTGAGACCTTGCCTAGAGAGTGTGTATCTTCCAATGAAGGGGATATCAAGGAAGAGACAGATCAAGATGGCTACATAAAATTGAAAGGTAACAAGATCCCTAAAGGGCTGGTGAGTTTAGAAGACTTGTTTGATAAGCACGATAGATACATTAAGTCTAAAACTTCCCAAGGAGCTTGATAGTATGCTTTGAGTGTGAAAAAGTGAATATTGGGAGTCTTAATGAACTTAATATGGTGAACATTGGCAAATTCTCCACTCATGAGGTGAAGAAGAAAGTAGTAAATTTTCCTAAAAGGTATGTTGATGTTCTGGCCTATTCCTATGATTATCTCAAGGATTTTTAGCCAAAGGAGATGCAACATTTTATCCCTCTGAAACCTAGGATCAAACCGTTCAAGAAGAAACAAAGGAAATATAATCCCAAGGTTATTTGGCACTATTTTTAGGAGATTCAAAAGTTTCTAAAGGAAAAAATCATCTTTCCTATACACCATTCAACGTGGATTGCCAACATTGTGCTTGTCAGGAAGAAGAATGGTGAGATTCACATCTGTGTGGATTTTAGGAATTTGAATCAGGACTCTCTAAAGGACAACTATCCTCTTCCCATGATGGATCAGGTTTTGCAAGCTGTCATAGGCTCAAAGATGTTGTCTATGCTAGATGGATTCTCTAGATACAATCAAGTGGAGGTCAGTACCCCAGATCAACACAAAACTGCTTTCACTACTCCTTGGGGCACCTTTTCTTACAAGAGAATGCCTTTTGGTCTTATCAATGCTGGTGCCACCTTTCAGAGGAAATGGACTTGGATTTTGGTAGTTTGAAGGGAAAGTGTGTGGTTGTGTACCTTGATGATTTGACTATTTTCTCTAAAACAAGGGCATATCACTTTCAACATCTTGAATCAGTCCTCCAAAAGTGCAGGGAGCATGGAGTCTCTCTCAATCCAAAGAATTCTATCTTTTGTGTCACTGAAGGCAAGTTTTTGGGGCACATTTTCTCCAAGGAGGGAATCAAGATAGATTCGAAAGAGTTCAAGCAATCCAACAAATTCCTCTTCCCACAAGTAAAAAGGGTGTTCACTCTTTCTTTGGTAAGATTAATTTCCTGAGGAGATTCATTCCTGATTTTACAGAGTTGACCATGAGCATTTCTCACATGATGAAAGGAAAAAAATTTGGTTGGTATTCTGAGGGTAAGGAGGCATTTGAAGGTATTAAGCAAGCCATTGCTAAGACCCCCATCTTGGCATGTCCTAATTTCAACAAGGACTTTATCATCTATTGCTATGCTATAGAGTTTACCCCAAATTTGTTGTGCTAACTCAGAAAATTTCTGAGGATCATGAGCTTCCTATTTCCTTCATGAGCTATGTTCTGAAAGCTTATGAGTTGAAATATACTATGATGGAGAAACATGCTTTTGTAGTGGTCAAAGCTATCAAGCAGTTTCATTTTTATATTCTTAATTCTCACTCTATTTTGCTTTTTCTGACACAACCATTAAATCCATTCTTACACAACATGAGTTTGTAACTAAGAGAGGCAATTGGGTAGAAAAGGTCTAGGAATATGACCTGGATATCAAGCCAACTAAGCTAGTCTAGGGTAAAGGCTTGTGTGAACTTATTGCTGAAGGAGCTGATGCAACATTGTCCAAAGAAGCGCTTGATGTTCTGTTGTCCTTCTCCTCAATTCTACATATGAAATCTATGTAGATATCACACATGTTATTACCTATGGAGAGTTTCCATCCCAATTGAATTCCAAGGAGAAGAGGGCTATTAAGCTAATGTCTCGCACAATATGTGTTATGGGAGAATAATTTGTTCAAGAAAGGAATAGATGGGAGATTATTGAAGTGTGTAGATAAGGAAAACAAAATAAGTTGTTCTCGCTTTTCATGATCAAAGCTTGTGGAGGTAACTTCTCTTCAGTTGTCACTACTCAAAAATTCTTTGTGTTGGGTACTATTGGCCTACACTGTTAAGAGATTCATCCAAATGGGTAGGTAAGTGTGAAGCCTATCGACTTTTATTGGGAGACATAAGTTAGTTGCTTTGCCACTAAAGCCGGTAGTGATTGATGAGCCCTTTCAACTGTTGGGATTGGATTTCATTGGAACTATCAAACCACCCTCCAATGTTGGGTATACTCACGTATTAACTGCTACAGACTACTTCACCGAGTGGGTAGAGGCCATCTTAGTCAAAAGCACTACTTCGAGGTAGTGTGTAATTTCATTAAGGAGAACATACCGATAAGGTTTGGGATACAAAACAAGATTATGAATCGATAATTCTTAAAAAATTATTCTTCTCGAGATGATTGATTTCTGCTATGGTTATTGAATTTCCCTTGCTCACTCTTTAGACTATTACCCCCAAGGGAATGTGACAAGTAGAATCAACAAACAAGAATCCGATAACCATTGTTTGAAGCTTGTCATTGACTCTCAAAGGAATTGGCACACCTAAACTCTATGATGGTCTCTCAGGTAGATAGAATTACACCAAAAGAGCAATTGGGATGTCTCTTTTTCAAGTAGTGTATGGTTTTGAATCTCAGTTACCAATGACAAGGTGGAATTACAAGCCTTGCACTTAATAAAGGGTATTGAATATTCAAGTTTTTTTAGTTCCTTAGACAAGAGGATCATGTATCTCCATAAGCTAGATGAAGATAGGTTACAAGTTTTTGATAGAATATCAGCTCATCAACTGAAGGTGAAAGCTCTGTTTGACAAGAAAGCCAGACCCAAAGATTTTCAAGTAGGAGACATTGTTCTTGTGGGACAAAAGGCATGAACCTTGAGGAAGCCATGGTAAGTTTGATTCCCTTTGGCTTGGTCCTTTTAAAATTAGGCATTTTGCTAGAGAAAATTTGTTCTATTTGGATTATATGGATGGTTCTCCTCTCCCACTTCCTTATAGTGGGCAGTATCTAAAGTTGTTCAAGTCCTAGGTGACTAGGTAGTCCTTTTGTATATTGTGTATAATGTTTTGGTTTTGGGTTGTTCCTTTGTGTTTTGTTTATGTTCTTCCTTTTTGGTTTGTTTTCTTTTTGTGTGTTTTGTCTTTTGTGTTGGTTTGCCTTTGACTCTATTTTCCCAATGGATAAGGCACTGGTCTACTTTCCTAAAGTTCTTCTATGGTCCTTGATCTTGCCTCATTCCTCTGTCAAGTCATCCCCAGAAAGAGCCAGTTGTTGTCGTCCTCAAATTCCCCTCTTTTTGAAGTCAAGTTTCAAAAAAATTGAGTCATTACCTTGAGAATTGGATCGCATTGAGCCCGGTATTGTTTGCATTTTTCCATTCTCGTGGAGAACAATCTAAAATTCAGGCATAATGGTGGATTTTTCCCCCTTATTCTTATTTCTTTCCGCAATCGAAATGTCGCGTATCCTCCTCATCAATTTTTCCCAACATCCACGGGTAGTACATGGATATCTCTGATTGGATGCAACATGGCCATGTTTCAAGTGACAATGGAAGCCTCCACACATCCAAATGGCATAACTCCAAGGGCAAGGCCCAAGGGATAGTCCTCAAATAAGCGCAGCTTTCCACATGTCCTAGGTCCAAAATGAAGATAGAACAAGCCCAAATTGGCTAAGTATGGAAGGTTAATCGAATGACTCCATGTGCCCCATCGGCACAAGTTCAAGGGTCAAAGCTAGGGTCACTCTCAAACTTGCGCCAGTCCTCCACGTGTCCTAGGTCCAAAAAAGGGATAGAGCTGATTGCTTAAATTGACTAAGTATGAGCGGGTTGGTGGAAGCCTCCACGTGCCTCAATGACACAATTTCAAAAGTGAAACCAAGGGTCGGTTTCCAAATGAGCGCCAGCTCGCCACGTGGTCAAAGTCAAAGAAAGGGCAACATTGGCTAAGTATAGTAGAGTTGCGGCGAGCTCTCCACATGTCACCTAGCACAACTTCAAAGGAAAAATCCAAAGGTAGGTTCCAAATGAGCACCATCTCTCCATGTGTCTAAGGTCAAATATATGGCCCCGCCAAACAAAAGGGAGAAATTCAAATATTAATCCCAAATAGAAAGTCAAGGCGGGAAGCGGGCCATCGGGGTTATTTGAGAATTTGAGCCTTGTTTTCATTAAAGGAGCTTAAAGTTAAAAAGTGACCCACAGCCCCGCCCATGCCTTCGGTAAAAAGTCAAATATTAATCCTACATCAAAGGTCAAAGCGGGGAGGTGGGTTGGTGGAGCAATTTGTGTTTTTGAGCCCGCATTGAAAAGAGGTAAAATTGTAAAAGTAAACTGCGACTTTGTCCCCACTTAAGTAAGGCCACGTGTTAAGACCATATCAAAAGTAGGTGGGTGGGCCAAAATGTTCCAAAGTGTTATTTATCTAAAGGGCACAAAATGCAAAAGGCGTCTGCATGCCCGCTTCAGTTTAAATCTCTCCCACATGGATGACTCATATTCAAATTTTGTAGGGGAAGATTGAATGGCTACAATTTAATGCGTCTAGTTTTTCTACTAGACATGGAAATGACCAAGGCATTGGAGAGACTCAAACATTGATTTCTCAAATTAGTTTTCATCATTTTTGTAACTGAATGTAACCATTCTTGGAAACTATTTAATGGCTTCTCCATGTTGTTGTTTGGGTTGGATCCTGGTACTCTCTGTAAAGTAATAGATTCGAAGTAATCAATACAAAATTTTTCCCCTTTCTTCCTCTGCTTTTCTTCTTTCTATGTCTGAAACTTGGGAATCATCAATCTTTTATGATAAGAAACTTTGTGCCTTTGGAATTATATTGGTTATGAAAGCAAATGATTATATTTTTCATATCCACAGTTCAATACGTATAAGGTGATACTTTGCCATCTATATCTCCTAAAGGTATTGTTATGTTCTTCCTTCCTCATCTCCTTAATTCTTCCATCCTTTCACATTGATGATCTTTGGGCATAAAATGCTTCAAAGAAATAGGACTCCACACTTTGAAAGTTGTACATTTGTATATAAGTTTGTTGCTTGCTTTCAATAAGGGAACCCTCCCATTAAAGAGGAGGGACTTGCTGTCCCCTAACTATGGTTTGTTAAATGTATCATTTTAAAAACCCAACAGTCCTAAAAGCATACCGCCATTTATATGATTCCCGAGCTATAAAAATAGTAATTAACAACTCCCTTTGGCCTTTTTCTTTGTCTTTCATACTTTTATTAGCTTTATACATCTTGTAATCTTATTGGCATTCAACTATTTTATATTTCTATTTCCTCGGACATTAGCGCCTAGTCAAGACACTATCGTTATGCGCTAATGTCCTTCTAAGCGCTCTTGTCACCCGATAACATTTTTCTTATCCTTTTGGACCCCTTTCACTTCTTAATTACTTTTTACCACTTTGGGTCATCCTTTTAGTTGTCAATTACAAAATTCAAACAAGGGAATCATATAAATACATAGTTATGTTTTCAAAATAAGGGACCAAGCACTAAGCATTACTATCATCACCTAAGCTTGCATTTAAAAGGAACCTAAAGTACTCTAAAGCATCCATCTAGCATCCACTCAAGGGACAAGATCTGCATCAACTCGTATAAATAGCATAAAAGGGGAATTTTATTCTATTACATCCACACATTCTACTATAATACTACATTCTAGCTACATATCATTATCAAGTGCACTTACACAAGGGCATCCTAGGGCACAATTTATACACACACTCACAAGAACTACATGGAGTATGAGATGTAGTGCAGTGCTTAGTTGTAAGTTCACTTTTGGGGTGACTGCATGGGTTAGTCCGACTCCCATTATACATTTTCCTTTTTAGGTTTGATGTGGTTTGTGGTTTTGTGCACGTGGACATCTCTTTTATAGGTTTTAGGTACTTTTAGATACCATAGTATGACTATCATATGATCAATAGGAAACAAAAATGAAGATCTTCTCGACACACCAAAAGTAGATCATGAGACCCTATGTAGTCACCAGGTTCCAAGTGGTCTCCAACACCCAAGTGCACTTGACATATCCTAGGCGTCCATCTCCATCCTCATCCCTGTATTTCATAATTTATAGTGAGGAACAATGACACTCTTTGCAATTTTCAACAATTTTCCATGTCTAAATCAATCACGATCGAATGTAAATAAACTAAATCTCTTCATCTATCTCTTGTGCTTAGGGTTTCATATTTAAATATTAGTTTTCTTATGTCATTCTAATATTTAAAAATTATATATTATTTATTTTAGTAGTGAATCTACAATACTTAGATTTAATTCAAATTAAATTAAATCATTTGGTGAACCCCACTCATGATCATACACTTCGATCCTTATTTTTATTCTTTCATGGCTCATAAAATTCTTTAAATCTCCTCACATGACTTACTTAAATGCACCCATATTACAATTTCTATCTCTAAAAATCCTAGACACTATGTATCTCCCACACATTACACCACCCACTCAAGTAACTAATTTAACAAATATTGGATTTGTAAAACCGTAATTGCAAATTCACATATAATAAATAAATGATAGAGTACAAATTTGACAAAAGTAATAAGCTAATGGAAATTAAAACCCTAAGTGGAAGAGAGAGAACCTAAGACTTAGCTAATTTTGCAATAAATCAAGTGTTCTAGAATGGAAGAATGATGAACAAGAATAGGAAACTATCGCAATGACACTTAGAAAAGCCTTTAATTTCTAGATGAACCTAGACTCAAGGGTTCTTAGGTGTTAGGGACCTCTGCTAGGTGCATGTGACTACGCACGAGCTTAGAAACTATTTTTTATTATGTCACACAAGTGTCATTATCCTTCATTATTGATATCTTGTATGTCACTTTGGATGATCGTTGAATTCTCCTACAACCTACAAAACAAATGATATCTTGCAAAACCCCAAACTTCATCGAGTCTCGAAAAGAAAGATACAAATAGGAGTTAGGCTGACCTCAGCGGTCACCTAACTAAGTGAGCTTATAACCGAGTGCTACACTACATTTCAGACTCCATGTAGTTCTTGTGTGTGTGTGATAGAGTCAATCCATAGGAATATATTGTGTAAGATGCACTTGATAGCAAGTGATGGCTATTTGTAACAATGTAAATAGATGTGTGGATGGCAAAATGAACTTCCTCTCTATGCGTGCATGTAGAAAATGTAGTCCCTTGTCCCTTGAGTGGGTGTTAGATGAATTCCTTGATTCTCTTAAATGCCTTTGGATGCAACCTTAGGTGATGATAGTATATACTTAGAGCTTGGTCTTTTGTTATGGTCACATATATTTGTATTTATATGATTCCCTTGTTTGAATTTCATAATTGATAGCTAAAATTATGACCCATAAGAAAACAAGATGCCTAAATAAAAGAGGCCAAAAAGATGTAAGATACAAATAGGTCGGGGAACCTAGAGGGACGAGGGCACATGTGCGTCTGTGTCTTGGTTGGGAAGTGGTATCAAAAGTACATAAATATAAAGCAATAAAGATCAAATTGGGTTGTGGGGTGTGTAAGACCAAAGAGGAAATAATAAATACATAAAAGAGGCCAAAGATAGATTTCAATTACTAGTTTTCTCACTTAGGAATCATATGAATAGTAGTATATGATTAGGACCTAGAAATTTACCCAAGTGCATGATTTTGTGTCTACATTTCCCCCACTTTATATTGTTGAGTGAATACTCGATAACATAAAGTAGATAAGAGATGCATACCTAATAACCGTGTATATTGATGGTGAAAGCGTGATGAAAAGATAAGAAAAATCGTGGAATGATGAAAAATGAAGCATTGAATCTAAGGAAGAGGAAGTGGCCTAGGGGTGAATCGTATGTGTTATGTCATGTTATACCTAATATTGTTGTAGTTTGGTGAATAGTTTCTTCTTGTTGCATATTAAGGATGAACTGTAACATAAGAGTGAAAGAGAAGTCAAAGTCATGTTTTATGAAAACACTATAAAAGCATGTAAAGGTATGTAAAATATGCAAAAACATAGTAAAAGGAACATGTTCACTTGATCCGTGATGAGTAAAAAGGATAGAAAGTTTCCTGAACCACCGAATAAGAGTGAGTTGTTTGGGCGATCTCATGCCAAAATGAGTTTTTGGGTGATTTCACGCTAAGAACAAGTTTTATGGGCGATCACACACCACGAAATAAGAGTGTTGGGAGAACGGTCTAGTTTTATTCTTCATCCCCGACTACTTCCCGATATTTATACACCACTACAGATGGTGTGATCCTACTCTTTTTCTCTATTCTTTTAGTTTGATCCAAGGAAATAGAAAAAAAAAGATATACTACATTCTGATTGCTAGAGGATTGTTCCAATCTGTAGAAAACTACTTTGTGGACTATTGAAAACTATGCCAATATGAGAAAGTAACTATAATTTCCCTAGTCATAGGAACCCGGAAAGGTCAAGAGTTCGCAGTGCTAGTGTTTGTATCTACGTGTTGCTTTACGTATTGAACTGAGGACCCAAGTCAAAATATGGCCCGTTTGTGATTGTAATTTTTTTCTCTTCCTATATTATGTAGATTTTTACTAAATCTACGAGCTCTCTTTGTATGGGGTGACTGATTCACCTAATGTATGCCCCCTCATTTGGGGTACATGCAACATCACTAGGAAGATGCACCAAAGGAGATGACAAGAAATTGATATGAAAATGATACCCTACTGAAGGGGGGAATGTGCATGGTAGAAACCAAGGCACATGTAAACACAAAGTGGATAGAAACATGTGTTAGTGCAATAAATAAAAATATGCATATAAAAGATAATGTGTAATCTAGCAATGAGAACAAAGCGTAGACCACGAAAAGTGGGTTTCAAACATGGGACATTTCTAAAAAAATTACAAGACAATCGGGGCCAAATACAAGAAATGAAAAAAATAAGACATAGGTCATAGCCCAAAAACAATGGCATACAATAGAAGAAAAGAGCAAGAAAATTATCAAACAACCATGGTGGAAAATACCTCATACAAGACAAATATTAGACATGAAGCACTCGTTAGCATGTTAGAAAGATAAAAATTATGTCAAGATGTGTATGTATCGATAAATCAATGTGCTATATAGTGAAGAATAGGAAGTAGTATAAAATGAAACAATAACACCTATAATGTTTAGGAGTAGGAATGTAGATGTCCCCAAGAGCCTCGGTGAACTGGTGAGAGGTATAATGCCAAGCACCATTTCTACATGTAAAGATGTGTAGAAATTTTACATCCACAAATAAAGAACAAGTCAACGCGTATGTGTATATAGAGAAGATAATGACATACTAGATATCCATCTAACATAGTAAGGAAAGTCTACATGTAACTAGTAGAAGCAATCAAGATATATGTTGTGAATGAGTGGGATGGAATGGAATGCAACATGAATGTGATAGGAGAAAATTCCCCAGAAGATGTGTATACATATGAGATGAGGTTCACTTATAAAATACCCCTCAACAATAAAGAATGAACCATAGAACAAGAGTGCATCATTGGGAGATGGTTTTAAATACACGCTAGATAGATAGATCATGAAGCAAAAATCATGAAGAGTGAAGGTGGTGAGGTTCATTTCAGATTTAGACCATAAGTAGTCGAGTATGGAACATGGAACTAGAGTGCGTCATAGGTAATGTAATAATGATACAAGAGGTGTATCAATGTATGTATGACAAATGAAAAAGACTAGATGTGAAGCACAGAGCATAATAATAAAAATGCAAGACAACCGAGAATGATAAGAGGGGAGAAATAAGAATGATGCCCCCAAGCACGTGATGATAATTGAGCTATCCAAAAAGGGTCCTCCTCTCGATGTTTTTGGAGATAAAGGCGTGTGACCATGCTTTGTGAACGGTAATGTATGAGAAAGATGATGTATGAGTTAATGAGACCTAGGAGGTGATGAACATATATGTGAAGGACACCGAAGAGGTGATTAAAACCTATGTGAAGGATACTGAGGAGGTGATGAACACTCATGTGAGGGACACTGAGGAAATGATGAACACCTATGTGAGGTAGACCGAGGAGGTGATGTATACCTATGTGAATGAACCGTACGAGTGGTGGACTTAGGATTATGAGATAAAATAGTGGACTGATTAGACTGATTAGGTCATGTGTGAATAGGAGAGCTAGGATTAGATTGTGCTTTAGATTTGAGAGGTCCAAGGGACCTAACAAGTGCAATAGAAACCTCAATAAGATATTGCGGCCATGATGTTCATGGTGGAACACCTTTGATTTTGATAATTTACTTGTTATGAATGAACTTAGACACAAGTGATTCATGGAAATAATATCTTGAGAAACAAAGATCCAAGGAAGACCTAAGAGCATGTCACACCCTTTGATTCATGGTGCCACAATGAATGACACAAAGCATGGTAAGAGGCCTAATCATAACAAAAATCTTTATGTAACCATACGATTTAGAAACTAGATACACAATATGAGAGAATAGATAGTTAATAACAAAAAAAGTGCAATAAATCACACAACCATATGAATCAATTGATCAATAATTGTATTATTGATAGCATGAGGTCCAATAGAAGCCTTGATATGTAATTTATCAAAAGAGAATGTATCATGATAATCATGATCAAAGAATGCAACGAATGGTGGAGATGCATCAAGCATGAGAAACTAGGAAAGTAAGAGCCCCGATGAAGAGGAGACACTACACGAAATGTATTATTAGTTGAAGATTCAACAACTTGTTTTTCATGTTTAGGGAGAGGATCATTAAATATTTTGAGCATTTTGTTTTTATTAACCAACGTAGATGTTAAAGGCTCAAGGATCTTGATTGCATTGTTATTGATAAGATCTTGAATGAGATACCCAAGTTTTAAACATTTATTGGTAGAATACCCAATGCATTGATGATATTCATATCTAAAATTTTCGGTAAAATTATGGCCTTTAGGGTGAGATGGATCTATATTAAGTGGAGGAGGAATCTTAATTATATTTCTCTCAATAAGTTGTGGCAATATAATATACGGAGAACAAGGATATTTTGTGAATGTACACTTTGGCTGATTTCATTGAATCTTTTTAGGGTAGAGACAACAATAATAACAATTTTTCTTTAGTGGGTGTAGGAGATGGCTTGAAATTTGAATTTCATTGAAATTGATTAGGATATGATGGAGCCTAATCATGGTATTTGTGTTTTCCCATAGATTAGATTACCTTCATTACATAATTTAAGAGTATGACATAATTGATCAAATGAATGAGATGTCTCAAATATGAAACTCTCTTGTATAGGTGGTAAGAGAATTTGGAAAAATAGATCTTGAAGTTCTAAGTCAATGAGCACATTGGTCATCCTAGCTAGGTTGTTCTTATATCATAACACATAATCTGCTAGATACTCATTATATCCTTTTTGATTTCTACAAGTTGAGCATAGGATATCTTAGAATCAATATTGATTGAGAAATAAGTGAGAAAATCATCGGCTATATGCATAAATGATGTTACTTGAAATGGATAGGTAGATCATAGAACCAACACATAGCATAATCTTGGAGGCTTCTAGGAAAGAGCTTTGCTAATAAAGTATGATCATCCGCATAATCTAGACATGCTACATGAAATTCTTGGAGATGCTCTTGAGGGTCACCATGGCCATTAAAGGTGGGTATCTTAGGAGTGAAAAAGTTTGGAGGAAGTGCATAAGTGGAAATGGTGGGTGTGAAAGGAGTATGAAGGAGTAAGGTGGAATCAAGAGATGGATATGCACGAGAAGTAGCCTATTGAAGTTGACATATTTGAACTTGGAGATCTTGATAGAGAGAGGCTAGGTATTGAGTGCTAGCGAAAGAGACTTTTTGCGTGTGAGAAATAAGAGGTGGAGTGAAGTGGTTGGTGGGGGTAGGAACAAATACATGAATAGTATAAGTAGGTGGAAGGGTGGAAGTAGGAGGTTGAGTAACAATAGGCATAGAAGTGGGAATGGATGTAGGAACATTAAGCTCAACAAGATTGGTGGCCTCCTCATAAGCAATGAATAAGAGAAAATCTAGATCCTAGGGATGTTCATCAAGATGATACTTGAAATCTTAAAGGTGGGATTCAGTAAATGTTACATAAGATTGAGCCATGATAAAAAGATGAAAAAATATCTATAAGAAAGTTTAGGTTCAAGTGATGGGTTTACTAAATGATTTTACAAATATTGGATTTGTAAAAATGTGTAGTTGCAGAGTCACATATGATAAATAAATGATAAAGCACAGATCTGACAAAAGTAATAAGCTAATGAAAATTAAAACCCTAAGTGCAAGAGAGATATAGAATGCTTAGTTCATTTTGTAATAAATCCCAAAGTGTTCAGGACTAGAATACTAATGAACAAGAAAAGGATATTATCATAACCGCACTCAAAACATTATGTAATTTTTGGAGCCTAGACTAGGGCGACTAGATGTTAGGGACCTCTAGGTTCCTTTGACCATGAAGGATCTCAAAAACTTTTTTTCTTGTGTCATACAAGTGTTTCTAACCTTTTATATTGATCACCTATATGTCACTAGATGATCACCAAGTTCTCTTGTAACATGCAAATCAAATGATTTCTGAAAAAACCCCAAACTACATCAAATATTTAAAAATAAAAAATTCAAATGGGGAGTTAGAATCACCCTAGAGGTCACCTGATTGAGTGAGCGTACAACCAAGAAATGCACTACATTTCAAACTCTATGTAGTTCATGTGCATGTGCGATAGAATCATGACATAGGAAGCTCTTGTGCAAGATGCACTTGATAATGAGTGATAGCTAGATGTAGCAATGTAAATAGATGTGTGGATGGAAAAATGAACTTCCCTCCTATGCGTGTATGTAGAAAATGTAGTCCTTTGTCCCTTGAGTGAGTGCTAGATGGATGCTTTGATGCTCTTAGATTCCTTTGAATACAACCTTAGGTGATGATAGTAGATGCTTAGAGCTTGGTCCTTTATTATGGTCACATAGCTTTGTATTTATATGATTCCCTTGTTTGAATTTTGTAATTGACAACTAAAATGCTGACCCATAAGAAAAAAATATGCCCAAAAGATAAAATAGTCCCAAAAGAGGCGAGTAAGATACAAAGAGGTTGGGGGAACCTATATGGTATGAGGGTGTTGGTGTCTAGAGTTAATAAATAAAAATTAATGAAGATCGGAGTCGGGTCAGTGTGTGTGGTGTGTAAGACCAAAGAGAAAACAAGAAATACATAAAAGAGGCCAAATATAGATGTCAATTACTAGTTTTCTCACTTAAGAATCATATGAATAGTAGTATGTGATTAGGACCTAGAAATGTACCCAAGTGCGTGATTTTGTGTCTACAATAAGTGTCATTTTTAATCATATATTTGATGAATATATCAGTCATAATGCTCCATCCAATCAATCCATCTTAGAGTTAATTCAAGATTTAAATTGTTTATCTCAAGACAAAATTCAATCTATGGAAACAAAAATTACATCTCTTAAAGTTAAAATCCAACATCTCAATAATGCTTCTTAATCCGATGCTATAATTTCTCTTCCTACATCTCATTCTACTTCTATGTCTTCTACATGTGCTCATATAAGTAAACCCCAATTCATACTGCTACTACCGTAACCTCTCAAGTTTGATTCAAATGTCAAGCAAAATGATGTTCTTCCTTAACTCGTCACTCATCAATTGATTAACTTGCTAACTACTCATACTTATCCTCCATATCATCTTTCCAAGTACATAGGTCTTCCATTTTGTAATTTTCATAGAGTTAATGAACATAATGAAATGATTTATATGTTTTAAAACACAAATTAAGAACCTTTAGCATCTAGGTTTTATCTCATTTTCTGGACAATATTCTAATTCATGCTCCTCTTCAATTGTTAAATCCCAATGGGCTCCTAAATCTGATTCATCTATGTCTAATTAACATCATTCCATAGTCACTCATGTTCCTTCTTTGCTAAGTCAAGAGTCACTTACGAAACCTCCTCTAAATATTATTCCATCTCCTCCTCCTCCCAAATCTTCTATAGTGTTCCCACTTCAACAATCAAATTCCTCTAAAAATAATTACATCCCCTCCTCCTACTAAGTCATCTACAAGTGTTATCAATCCCACATAAGCTACCACCATTCAAGATCCCTCCCCACCCTATTCCACTTCCACTTCCAATTCTCTTTGTCAAACAAGCTAATCCTTACATTGATGGCCAAGACACATTTCAAACTTCACCACCATGCCATGATCCTTCTCACATCATCACATAGCTCTCCATCATTGGCACACATGGGGGTATTGCACTTCCCCTTCTATCACTATCAATTGTCTTTAACATCTACTATCACACTTAACAATTTGTGCTTCATGACACATTTTTCTACATACTTTCAAACCCTTTGATGCATGCATCAGTATCGTCCTTACCCTATGACACACTCTAGTTCCACAGCTTCATACTCAACTCGGTGAGGGTTTAAATCTGAAATGGACTGACCACATTCATTGTTCACGCTCTATTCTTCATGATCTACCTGTTAGGACAAGGATATTAATAACCATATTAATTAATATTTTCACCAAACATTAATATGAACAAATAAATAAATTAACATACTAAATACATTGACACATAACACAAAGATTATGTGGAAAACCCTCAAGTGGGAAAAAACCAGGAAAAGAGAATTTTCCATTAATGAGAAACAATTTATAGTCCAGTAAATCTCCTTCCCTCACTTCTCTCCCTATTAAATTCACTTAAGTGAATTAAAAATATGACCCACGATCATATTTATTTAACCCCATGGGTCACAAACCATATCAAGTGATGGGGTGTAATTAATAACACCTTGATTTAATATAAATTGATTAATTAATAACCAATTAAACATAAACAATTAAGTTTATATTAAATAATTAAGAATATAACTATTCTAAATTATTTAATTATAAACTAAGGTTTATAGGCACTTAATATTACATTCTAACACTCCCCCTTAATATTAAGTGGGAACCATATGCCAACATTACCTATTTATACAACAAGATTTACAAATCCATAAACCATAGTGAAGGTTTAGGCTAGCATATCACATTTGAAGGATTTATACACCTTCATCATGCTCAAATTACCTTTTAGTACAAAAGGATTTGGAATCCATAAATCAATAGTGAATGATTTAGGCTAAGCATGATTTGTGAGACTACATCTCACGCTTTCTCATGTAAAAATCTCAAGTAACATATCAAAGAGCCTTTTATAACACGAAGACCTCATTGACAAATAGATACAACACACTGGACTGTACACCATAAACTTAGAGTGAAAATTTTACAAAGATCATAGGGATATTTTTACAATGCTTTACAATTGGAGAAGTATAGAGGAGAAGGAGATATCAACTAACCGGCCATTAGGAGGTGACATTTCCATGCACACTCCCCTTAATGGAGAATTTTACAGAACACAATGGATTTGTAAACATATATGCAACTTGATCTTTAGTCAGAAATACTAGAGATCTATATCACCGTAGAGAACCTTCTCTCAGATAAAGTGCATATGAATCTCTATATGCTTTGTCCTTTGATGTTGAACTAGATTCTTAACAAGAGTAATGTAACTCTTGCTATCTCATAAAAGAGGAGTAATTCCTTTCACTTCCATGTGTATTTCTTCCAACAACCTCTTTAGCCACATGGCTTCTTTCACTACTTCCATTACACTTCTATACTCTACCTCAAGTAAAAGAAATGGAAATTGTTGGCTGATTTTTACTTGCTCCAAGTAATGAGACCTGCACTAATTTTGAACACATATCCAGTTGTATATTTTCAATCTATCACATCACCAACATAGTTAGTATCACAATATCCATATAAATATGTGTTATTAGAAGAAGTATAATTTAAATCAAAATTATTATTTCATTTAATATAACACAAAATTATTTTGGCTAATCTCCAAAGATCCCGATATGGATCCTACATAAACTTTGAAGCAATACCTACGGTATAAGAAATGTCATGTCTAGTACTAGTAAGATAAATCAAACTACCTACAAGTTTCCTATACAAAGTAGGATTAGCTTTTTCACATACAGGTTTAGGATCAATTTTACATCCAACTTCTATAGGAATAGCAACAGGTTTACAATCTAACATATTGAACCTTTTAAGAAAATTAGTGGCATAATGTGATTGAGATAAAACAATAGAATTTTTATCTTGATATAAATTCATGCCTAAGAAATGATGCAATAATCATAAATCAGTCATTTCAAAGTATTGTTTTAATTTAGCTTTAATTTTCATAATTAAATTGTTAGAGTTATTAGTAATAAGTAAATCATCAACATACAATATAATGATAATAATCACATTTCCTTCAAATTTTACAAATAAATCATTATCAAAGAATGATTATTAAAACAAAATTCATTGAAAATAAATAAATCTTTGCATACCAAGCTCTAGGAGATTGTTTTAAGTTTATTTACTAGGTTCTTTAAATCCTTTTGGTTGGTTTAGATAGATTTATTCTTGTAATTCACCATTCATAAATGCATTATTTACATCTATATGATGGATTTCCCAACCATATTGAGTAGATAAGGTAATAAGAATCCTTACAATGTGCTCACTTTTGTAACTGATGCTAAAATTTCAATGTAGTCGATACCAGGTGTGTTGAGTAAACCCTCGAGCTACTAGTTTGGATTTGAATTTATAAACACCACCATCAGCTTTATATTTGATTTTGTATAGCCATCTAGATCTTAATATACTTATTTTTCTAGGAGGAGGGACTAAATCCCAAGTCTGATTTTTAATTAAGGTAAAGTACTCATATTTCATTGCATCTACCCATCTTTCGTCAGAAGAATCTTCTTTGAAAGATTGGGGTTCAGGTTCATACATCGTCATTAAAGCATGATATGTATGTTGACTTCTAGTCATTTTACGAAGGTTTTCAAGATTAGAGTCTTGAATAATAGACTCATCCCATTTAGGTATTTTGGTTATAGAGGAAACAAGAACTAACTCTTTTTCAACTACATGTTCATTATTAACTTCATCATCACATATATTATTATCATTATTTTCAATTTCATTAGATTCATCATGAATAATAGAAATAGAAGAAGAAGAACAAAAAGGTTTTTCTAATATTTTAACATTCTTGTTTTCTATAACTTCTCTTTTATAGGATCGTAGATCCTAAGACCTTTAGTTCTACCTCAATAACCTACAAAGATACAAGAATATGAGGTTTGATCTAACTTCTTCCTTTTTGATTTGGGAATGAAGATAGATGCAGGGCCACCAAATATAATCATATGAGATACATTTGGTTTTGATTTTCCACTTTTATAAAGGAGTGGAGTTAACTAAGGATTTAGTGGGTACTCTATTCAAAATGTGAACAAAATGTTCATTTCTTCAGCCCATAGAAATTTAGGGACTTGAGCTGAATGCAACATAGTTCTAGAAATTTCCAAAAGGGTGTGGTTTTTCCTTTCCAAATTCCCACTTTGATGAGGGGAATAGGAGTATTCAACTCCCTTTGTTTACCACATTCGGCACAAAATGAGTCAAATTATTTACTATCATATTCTCTCCAATTTTTGTTATATGCCTCTTAATTTTATAGCTAGAATTGTTTTCAATTAATTCTTTAAATTATTTAAATTTATTCAAGACAACCAAATCATTCGAGAGAAATCATCAATAAAAGTGACTACATACAATGAACCATTTAGGGATGAAACTTCTAAGGGTGTTTGAACATCATTATGGACTAGTTCCAAAGGCTCATAAGTATTTGCATCATGATGACTATGGATGGGGTTAGCATATTTCTTACCATGTGACATCTCCTTGTATACCTTCAACTATAGTGACATCTAGTTCATTTTTAATAAACCATTTGTCTTTAATCTAAATTACACTATAGTTATTCTAAGTTAATTGAGAACAAGAAAGAGAAATAATTTTTAGTTTAGGAACTAACAACACATTGTTAATAAAACCATTAAAGACTTTTCTTTTACCTTATCCCCGAACATTGAGGATAAAATAATCACACAAATAGATCTTATCATTACATTCTCTAAGATCGCTTAGGATATCGACATATATTCCATGTGTCTAAAGGCACCACTTGTCAATTATCCACTCATTTTTCTTTGCGAGTGTCATGGAAAGCATACAAAATGACATTAGATTTCTGATTTGTAAATATTATTGTTTTGAATTTTGAATTTGTAGTCTTCTTTCTTATGGAATTTACCATCAAAGCTAACTCTTAAATTTCATGATTTCTTATCTTTACTAAGAGGTTTAAAAGTTGATTTTTTCATTTGATTCTTGTTGAACTTAGAAGGCTTGTTTTTGGATTTTTGAACAAGAAGTGCTTGAGAGGAATTCTCTTTTAAATCATTTTTTTTTCATAAATTTATCTTCTTGGATCAAAAGAGGAGTAATGTTTTTAAAATCAGGGATGTCTTGTTCTCGTTTGATATTTCAAATTCAATATTGAAAAAAATTCCTAAATATTTCATGAATATTCAATTGAATAATAAAGTATAGTAATTTATCATGAATTAAGTTATAGTTACAACCATCCAACTAAGACTTAATATTCTTAATTTTTTCTAAAAATAATTACTTTTTCATCTCCCTTCATGGGAGTCATCATCAGTTCTAGAATCAATTTAATAATTTTTGATAAACATGTACCTTCATGCATTGATTCTAGTTGTGTCCAAGCCTCACTCAGACTTTCTTGATTCCCGATATGAAGGAGGAAATCATCTTGCATGCTCCGTAAAATAATATACATTTCTTCTTGAACATTCTCGATGACATGTAACAACATTGTCCGATGTCACTTGTGTTCTAGTCATAGCCTTCTCCATACCATTCACAACTATCTAGAGTTTGCAAGCCATAAATTCTGCCTTCAAACTTATCTTCCAAATGTTGTAACTATTTCCATTCAACATCTTTGATTTATCAATAGAAAAGTGATTAGATCTAATTTTCACGTAAATAATTTTCAATAAATGAGAACAACTAGGTTTTAGTGATAATATTTTAAGAATCCCCCTGTCATTTTTCAAACCACACTAGTCATATTTCAATGGATTCACATTGAAAAAAGACTCATCAAACCAATATTATTTATTTACAAGTCCCTCTTACTTTTTCCAACTAGATATTTCATGCAAGGGTAAAATTTCTTGAAGTGCTTTGAATTGTTTTCCACTTGTGCACAAAAATGTGTATTTGATGTCCTGAAGGGGGAAGGGAGAAATATTTAAATTGTTCTAACCACCTAACTACCCAAAAAACCAACACACTAGATTGGTTAAATAAAATTAGGATTAATTATATACCTTTTCTCTAGTACCATGTTAGGACGAGGAGATTATTAACCATATTAATTAATATTTGCACCAAACATTAATATGAACAAATAAATAAATTAACATAGTAAAAACAATGACACAGAACACAGTGATTATGTGGAAAACCCCCGAGGGGGAAAAAACCACGGCAAAGAGAATTTTCCATTAATGAGAAATAATTTACAGTCCAATAAATCCCCTTCCCTCACTTCTCTCCTTATCAAATTCACTCAAAGTGAATTAACAATATGACCCACGATCATATTTATTTGACCCCACAGTCATGAACCATATCAAGTGATGGGGTGTAATTAATAACACCCTGATTTAATATAAATTGATTAATTAATAACCAATTAAACATAAACAACTAAGTTTATATTAAATAATTAAGAATATAACTATTCTAAATTATTTAATTATAAATTAAGGTTTATAGGAACTTAATATTACGTTCTAATACTATCTTGTTAGCACACATTATCAAACCATTAATCTATGATGCACTCTAGTTCCATGGTTCATGATCGAATGTTGAGGGTCTAATGTTGAAATGAACCTCACATCATTCAAACTTCACGCTTTCGATCTTTCTAACATATATTCACATACATTACCCGATGACACACTCTTGTGTTATGGTGCATTATTTATTGTTGAGGGTTCCATAAGTTAACCTTATCTCAAACACATTTGTTAGGGCACATGATGCTCCTATCTTTGTCACATTTTACATACCGCACCATCACACTCATACACAACATTTACATATATTGGTTGCATTTAATCTTACTAGATTATTCTATTTACATGTTACACTTTGTTTTTTATGCTAGATGGATTCTTAGTATGGATTTATCATTCTATATATACACATGTGCGTTCACTTGTTCTTATTTTGGTGAGTGTAGATATCTTACAGGTCCTTACACACCGCAATGATGCTTGAAACTATACCTTTTACTAGTCCCACCGAGATTCATGGGGGTATTTAATCTCTCTAGTATCACATACTACACATGTTCTATTACTACATTTTAATTACTTCTCATTACGGCTAGGTTACTTTTTCACTACTATATACATGCTTTTGACAACTATTTATTCTTTCTAACATGGTAACGGGTGCTTCATGTGTAGTGTTTGACTTGTAGTATTACATACAACCATGACTATATGATAAATTTTTGTTTGATCTTCTTTGCTATTATATGCTATTATTTATGAGCTATGCCTTATGTCTTGTGTGATCATTTTATGATATTGTCCACTTTATCTCTAATTGTCTTATGACATTATGAGTGATGTACCATGTTTGAAACATACTTTTCATGGTCTATCTTGTTTACATGTTTGTTACATTTTTTCTATTACATGCTCTACTTGCACTAACACATATTTATAGCCCACTTTATTTGCATGTGCCTTGATTTCTATAATGCACATACCCTACCCCTTGCAAGTATCCACTTCATCACAACATCATATCCTATCTTTTTGGGATGCATCCTCTTACTTTCATCGTATGCACTGTTAGCACATGGATTTGCACCTATGCAAATGACATGCAACAGTGTGGGAACGAAGTCCCTCCTCAATGAGGCTAAGGCTGACTTTATTGAAAACAAAAAAATCTCGTATTTACATCTATACATCCAAAATTGTATGTGGGGGTGTTTTGGAACATCAACGGAAAGAAAAGTGAATGAGGGAGATGGAATGGAATGAATTGAAAGAACATGCAAGAGTTAGGTAAACACAGAGCCTAATATTGCACAAAGAAGAAAGATGAATAACTAACACAAATAAAATGGAGTTTGAGTTAGCTAAATGAGAATGAGTAAAAGGGAACACACTTGAGAAAGTAGATAATCAGAGCTTGATCACTGTGAACTAGAACAACATATTAGTAGCATTGACAATAAGATCTAAGACAATATTTGCATGCAAGATATAACATCTAACATCTAATGAACATAAGAACATCAAATGTTACAAGAGACAATGAATGAGACACAAAGTTCGTATTTCATTAACTCTAAAATGTCTTCACAAAGAACACAAAGTTTCTTTCTGAAACAAGCTTACACACAAAAGTATTTTCTTCTCCTCTCTCAAAGTCCCTTTACAAATGAGCCCCTGACTTCCTTTTATAACCAAAAAGTTGGTTACAAGGTAGTTAGGGTTTTAAATGTGCATTAAATAGGGCACTTAAGTGACCTTTGAATTTTTCAACCAACTTTATTAAAAAAACTATAAATAGAAAACTCATAAGTTTCTTCAAACGTGAATTCAACAATAACATCATTTAAAATACCACTTTCAAAACATTCGCCAAAAACTAGTGCCTTATTCATTGGGGGTGGGGTCTCATTTAGCTAAATTGTATGAGAAATGGACTCTCCCACTCATGAGAAAATATAGAAATCACCCTACTATGTTTTTGGCAAAACAAGGATCCTAATTCTTTGCCATTTCATAAGACTTGAGTTTTTGTAGTGTCTCGATGCATCTTGTCTTCTTTTGAAAACAACTCGAGAAGACTAGCCTCACAGAGTACCTACATTTCAATAATCTTATCTCGGTATGGTATGTGGGTCTCAGAATTTTAGATTGGATTTCTTCATAAAGATGGGTGAGTGCACCAAGTCAGGGGCCAAAAAGCGGACAAGAAGCTGAGAAAAGAAAAATGTGCTCACATTTTAATATTTTTGTCTCGTGAATCACCAAAGCATAATGCGTACATGTTATATAACACGACACGCACATAACATGTACTCATTACATAACTTGTACGCATTACATAACATGTACGCGTTATGCTTATTATAAATTAAAAAAATAGGTTCAAGCCTCTATCATTTTACCTCCCTCAAACGTGAGTTTCGAGCTTAACCGTGCCCTTGCATTTTTCATTCAAATTGATCTCAAGCTCAAAGGATTATTTTTGGATCGTGAGAAGATCCGAATTGACGATGGCACTGTGGAGAAGAGGTAAGAACAATTCTTTTCTCAAAATTGCATTGAAATATGATAAGTATATATTAAAATTTTAATTGAATACATATTTTTATTGTTACGCTTAGAGGTCGAGGGAATCAACCACAACCAAACCCTATTATTCATGTCATCCCTCCCGAAACTCCCACAATTGCTCAACATCCCTCGGGTAGTTAAGAAGATTAATCAAAACAATGAGGGATGTACAATCTACAAACCCCACCGCGCCTCTCTTGTAAACACATCAAGGCATTACTTATTCAAATTGATGCAACAATAGGGAAAATTGATCATTGGACAACTTACAAAGAGGGTCAGAGGGTTTATTATTCCAAAAATTGTCATATGTGGATGTAAAGAAAAATAAATTTCAAAAGAACTCATATGCGCCTTATTCACGGACCCCCGTACTAATTTTCCTGCTCGGTTGTTATGTAAACAATTTCTCATCCATTGGTGCAATAATAATTTGATTAAAAATATTTTTGGGGACCGATGGTGGATGGTGTTTGATTTTCCACCTCGTAATAGTTCAACGAGGTGCCACTATACTTTCGAGGAAACTCTATTGCGATTTTATCCTCAACAAGATCCCAAATTATTTTGATTTCTAAGATTTCCAGGGCCGAGGAAAAGGATCTGCATAGGATCAACTAGGTGCACAACGTGCACCTATTCAGTAGGGTAGATTCCCCACATAGAATCCCCCTCACCCTGAGATTTTCCCTCAAGTAGTGAAGGAGATAATAGAGATTGATACACTCCACATGCTTTAGGGGCTATCTACGACCCTTGTTCAACATACGAGGGAGATTTATGAGCCAGATGCTCATGCGGAGGTACACAGAGTATTCCCTCGGGAGTACTAAAGACGAGACCATATCTTTTCTCATCATGTGGTAGCATATGTTTGGGGCCCGAGGAGGATGATACTTTCATGCGTACTAGATTTTGGTACACCTAGTGCTAGTGGTGAACATGATAATGTCACTATGTCAGATGTCCTTTTGAGTGAGACATTTGGATTACATTCATCGGCATCACCTTCATAGTAAATTTGTTATGTTTTGTTATATGCGTTACAAAATTTTTGAGTACCTGATTTACTTATATATGTTAAATTTTTGAAATAATTATATTTTTACATGTGCATGCATTGATATTACAAAGTGACGGGAGGTGCATCTTCATCCCGACCACAAAGCGGTGAGGACCATGCACACACATACATTCACAGAGGTAATTTAGAATGTTAATTATGTAAAATTTTCACATACATGTGTGTGTGTGTGTGTGTATATATATATATATATATATATTTGCATGTGTATATATATATATATATATATTAGTTTTGAAGTCAAATATATGTATGTTCTCGCATGTCCATCTAACTCACATGATATACATGTTTGATAAAGATGTTGACTTCACTAGACACCCCACCATCTCTCGTGACAAGTAGACAAAGGTGTTGCATTGCGATTTCATCTCACAAGCAACAACTCACCGAGGTATTCAAACAACATGTAAATTTTGTTAAATTTCTCGTGTAATTCATATTATGTTAAATTACATGTTAGTAATGTATTTCATTGTATAATTATTAAATTGTGTTAATAATTTCCTTCATTGTGTATATGCGCAGGAGTTACCTACAACAGGTAAGCAGCCCTGCTCATTTGATTCACAGCATGGCATGGGTAAAAACAATAGTTCTATATTGATAAAATTAGTTAAAATATTGTCATTATGTAGATACATGTACTTAGCTCTATTTTCGCTAATTCGATGTTAGATTTTTGATCTTATATGTATGTAGGGAACTTCAACCCCTCCATTTTGACTTCGAGGGCACGGACTCATCCATCTTGTCATCTTCGTGCACTCATCTCAGCTCAGCAGAGCTCCCGATGACTCATCTAAGCATGAGATGCAAATTCGGCGTGATTGACAACTTGCATGTAAGTTTGTGTATTTATGTTAATACTTTCATTCTAGCATGGTCTTAAATACATGTTGAAAACATATATAATTAAGTTTTGAAAAAAACATTGTTTACATTTACGTGCTCATCTACAGTGAGTATTCAAAGGGAAGAGGACTCGAAGCATGGGCTCGATTATCCAAAGTCATCTCATGGATCTCCATCTTCGTCTAAGGGAGGGCCTTCTTCAAGAAAGGCCAAGAGAGGGATAAATTTTGATGAGTAGGAAATATATGTCTTACACATGACATTATTTATGTATGCCTATGTGCATGGCATTATATCTACACCTATATGGCATTTGAACTTGATGGTATATGACCTATTTGGGTATTTTTGTATTTATTATGCACATTAAAATACTATTTGGAACTTGAGAATTTTGTATGAGACCTTACATTTTGAAGATTATTTTCACATGAATCTAATATGATGTGCACTTGACAATATTTAAAACATTATGGATTATTTTTTCATTTAATGGGGATGTACATGTACTAGCATTTTCAATGTATAATATGCATCAAACTTTGGAAATCAATATTTATATAATGTATGTATATAAAGAGTTACCTAATCTAAGTAATTATTCATTCAATTTGTCAATGTGTATATGTGTATTTACCTTACTTTTGCTTCTTCTTGCTCATGGTCTCTTTCAGACTCGGTTCCTATCTTATCATGCACTTACTACATTCTTCTATGCTTCATAGTCTTCTCCCTATTAAAAACCCGACAGTCATCACAATTTGATGCCTTTCATCTATTGATTTTTTGAGAATGTCTCTCCATATACATTACTCCAATGCTTGAGAATGTCTCCAAATGCAATGACATTCTCGATTCGAAACTCAATGATTCTTGATTTCTAATCTTGTCCAATTGATGTTATTACCTTTAAATCAGAGGCATTTCAAGTTATTTGGAAATCACATCACACCCTTCACTAGGCTTGATGACTACCCCTATCCTTTTAAGGCACTTTTGAAAAAATCCATGGGTTTATCATAACATAAATTATCAATGAATGGAAGGTCACTAAGCCATAGGCTAGTTGAATCCCATCCAAAACTAAGAAATAAAAATTTACTAGGTGATTGATAACTCCCGTGTGTTCTTAGACATAGCCCTATCAAATTCATTCTTAAGTCAATCTAGTCATTCAGTGGCTCTTAAGCGACTACGCCCGGATGGGGTACCCAAAGCATAGGGAGCGTAGGGAACCAAAAATAATGCTCCACTAGCATTCACCAAGCAACCCCGACATGTCAAGGCATAGTTGGTTCGGTCCCATGAGCTTCCGCTTGTAAACTACAGCCTCTGCAGCCTCTACACCGACTCGATCGCACTATTTCTCGTGTTTACAAACAATAGCACAGTGAGAAACCAGATGGAGATGAAAAAAACCATGAGAGACTTTCAAAGAGGTCCCCATCATGGAGTTGTTGATCTTACGAGATTTCTCTAGGTGCCATGGAGTCTGAGAAATCACTCGTCAAAGATATGACATGATTGGGCCTCAGGGCTCTTAAGCGACTATGCCTGGATGAGGTAGCCTGAAAGCACAAGGAGCATAGGGAACCAAAAATAAGCCTCCACTAGCATTCACTAGGCCACCTTGATGTGTTAGCGTAGTTGGTTTGGTCCCATGAGCTTCCGTTTACAAACTATAGCGTCTGGCAGGCCCTACACTAACTCGACTTCATTATTTCTCGCATTTGCAAACAATAGTACATCAAGAGAACTAGATGGAGAGGGAGAAATCCACAAGAGGGTTTCATAGAGGGCCCCAAAATGGAGCTTTTGATCCGACAAGATGTCTTTAGGTGCCACGTAGTCTGAGAAATCACTCACAAAGATATGGTGTGTTTGGGCCTTAGGACTCTTAAGGGATGACATCCAGATAGGGTAGCCCGAAAGGACAGGAGTGTAGAAAACCAAAAAAATTCTCCATTAGTGTTCACTAGGCCATTTGACATGTTATCTCAAATAGGTTTAGTCCCACACGCTATCATTTGCAAACTACAACATCTCGCAGCCTTTTACACTGACTCGACTACTACACTATTTCGCTGCGTTTGCAAACAATAGAATACATCGAGAGAATTGAATGGAGATGAAAAAAACCACAAGAATATTTCATAGTGGGCCCCAACACATGGAGCTTTCAAATTTGATGAGACATCTCTAGGTGTCACGGAGTCTCGAGAAATTACCCATCAAGATATGGAGTGTTTTGGTCTCTGTGGCTCTTAAGAGACTACGCCCGAACGAGGTAGCCCAAAAGCACAGGGAGCGTAGGGAACCAAAAAAATCCTCTAGTAGCATTCACCAGGCCATTTGGACATGTTGGCCCAGATGGTTCGGTCCCACACACTACCGTTTGCAAACTACACCCTCTGGCAACCCTACACTGACTCAAACTACACTATTTCACATGTTTGCAAACAATAGGATAGCAGAGAACCAGATGGAGAAAAATAAAACCATGAGATACTTTCATAGTGGGACCTAACATGGATTTTTAAAATCTAACGAGACATCTCTAGGTGCCACGGAGTCCGAGAAATCACCCGTCGAAGATATGGCGTGTTTGGGCCTCAGGGCTCTTAAGTGACTACGCTTAGGCGTGGTAGCCCAAAAGCATGGGGAGAGTAGGGAACAAAAATGAAACCTCCACTAGTGTTCACATGGCCACCCCAATATGTTGGCGTAGACGGTTTGGTCCCATAAGCTTCCCTTTGCAAACTACACCCTCCGACAACCCTATACTGACTCAAACCGCACTATTTCACGTGTTTGCAATTAATAGAAAATGAGAGAACCAGATGGAGATAGAAAAACCATGAGAGGATGTTATAGTGGGCCTTGACATGGATCTCAGAGGATCTAACGAGATATCTCTAGGTGCCACGGATTTTGAGAAATCACCCATCGAAGATATGACGTGTTTTGGTTTGAGGGATCTTAAGAGACTACACTCGAACGAGGTAGCCCAAAAGCACGGGAGCGTAGGGAACCAAAATAAAATCTCCAAGTAGTGTTCACTAGGCCATCTGGAAATGTTGGCCTAGAAATTTTGGTCCCACACTCTACCGTTTGCAAACTACACCCTCTTGCAACCCTACACTGACTCAAACTACACTATTTCACGTGTTTGCAAACAATAGAATATCGAGAGAACCAAATGGAGAAGGAGAATCCCATGAGAGGATTTCATAGTGGACCCCAACATGGAGCTTTCAGATATGGCAAGACATCTCTAGGTGCCATGGATTATAAGAAATCACCCAAGAAGATATGGCGTGTTTGGGCCTCGTGGCTCTTAAACGACTACACTGGATGGGGTAGCCCTAAAGCACGGGAGCGTAGGGAACCAAAAAAATGCCTCCACTAGTGTTCACCTAGCCACTCGATGTGTTGGTGTAGAAATTTTGGTCCCACAAGCATCTGTTTGTAAACTACACCCTCTAGCAGCCTCTACATTGACTAAAACCGCACTATTTCACGCGTTTGCAAAACAATAGACAATGAGAGAACCGGATGGAGATGGAAAAAACCACGAGAGGATTTCGTAGTGTGCCCCGACATGGAGTTTTTAGATCTAACGAGACATCTCTAGGTGCCATGAAGTCTGATAAATAACCCATCAAAGATATGGCATGTTTTGGTCTCAAGGCTCTTAAGAGACTACGCCCAAACGAGGTATCCCGAAAGCACGAGGAGCATAGGGAACCAAAAAAATCTCTCAGAGCATTCACTAGGCCATTTAGATGTGTTAGCTAAGAAATTTTAGTCCCACACACTACCATTTGCAAACTACACCCTCTCGGTAGCCCTACACCGACTCGACCGCACTATTTCATGCATTTGTAAACAATAGGACAACGAGAGAACCAGGATGGAGACGGAGAAAGCCGAGAGAGGATTTTGTATTGGGCCTCGACATGGAGATGTTGGATCTAACGAGATGTCTCTAGGTGCCATGGAGTCCACGAAATTACCCATCGAAGATATGGTGTGTTTGGGCCTCAAGTCTCTTAAGTGACTACTCCCGAACGAGGTAGCTTTGAAAGTACGAGGAGCTTAGGGAACCAAAACAAAGCCTCCACTAGTATTCACCTAGCCACCTTGACATGTTAGCATAGACAGCTTTGGTCCCACTAGCTTTTGTTTGCAAAATACACCCTCTCAGCAGCCCTACACTAACTCAAATCGCACTATTTTGTGCATTTACAAATAATAAGACAAAGTGAGAGAACCAGATAGAGATGAAGAAAACCATGAGATGCTTTCATAGAGGGCTTAAACATGGAGCTCTTAGACCTAACGAGACATATCTATGTGCCACAGAGTCTAATAAATCACCCATCGAAGATATGGCGTGATTGGGCCTCAAGGCTCTTAAGCGATTACGCTTTAATTATCAATACTTCATTGTAGGTTTTCTTGCCAAGATGCTGCTTTTGGAACTACCTCCTGGTTTGATTTGTGAAGTTGAAGCAATGGGATTAATAAAAGTAATCAACTTGGCATGTTTTCCTTAAGATTATCCATGATTCTATCTTCCATTCCAGCTTAAGTTGTTATCCTTCCACGCTTCCCATTTTTCCTTTTCTTCCACTCGTATCTTCTCTTTAAGTTCTTCCAGATGTCTTTGGGTAATAAAATTGACTCTTTATGAATTTCAGTGGCCATTTCTTATTGAATCATAGTGACATCTTAACCTAATTGTTTTTCTTCATGATGTTCATTGTCATCTAAAGTTGAAACTGAATATTTATATGGCCTTCGGCTTCTTTTTGGGCACAAACAACCTTTTGTAATGTCCAAAAAATTCAGGCTCTTCATTCTTTCCCACTATGAAATCCTCTCACGGTTTTCTCCGTCTCCATCTGGTTATCTCGTTGTGTTATTGTTTGCAAACACACAAAATAGTGCAGCTCTAAGTCAAATGTAGGGCTTCCAGAGGGTGTAGTTTACAAACAAACTCGTGGGACCAAAACAACTATGTCAACACATTGGGGTGGCCTCAGTGAACACTAGTGGAGCATTCATTTTGGTTCCTTATGCTCCCGTGCTTTGGCTACCCCATCTAGCGTAGTCACTTAAGCGCCCTAAGGCCCAAACACGTGATATCTTCTCGACGAGTTATTTCTTTGACTCCATGGAACTTAGAGATGTCTAGTTAGATCCAAAATCTCCCCATTGGGGCCCACTACAAAAGCCTCTCATGGTTTTTTTCTGTCTCCATCTAGTTCTCTCAATGTCCTATTGTTTACAAATACGCAAAATAGTGCATTTGAGTCGGTGTAGGGGTCAACTAGAGGGTGTAGTCTCGTAAATGGTAGCATGTGGGACCAAACCATCTAGGCCAACACATCCAAATGACCTCGTGAATGCTACTGGAGGATTTTTTTGTTCCCTATGCTCTCTGTGTTTTCGGGCTACCTCATTCGGTGTAATCTCTTAAGAGCCCTGAGACCAAAACACCTTATATCTTCGATAGGTGATTTCTCGACTCCGTGGCACCTAGATATGTCTCATTTCGATCCAAGAGCTCCACATCGAGCCCACTAAGAAATCCTCTCATGGTTTTTTCCGTCTCCATCTAGTTCTCTCGTTGTCCTATTGTTTTCAAACATGTAAAATAGTGCGGTTTGAGTCGGTGTAGGGCTATCGAGGGTGTAGTTTGCAAACAAAATCTTATAGGACCGAACTGTCTATGAAAACACATCGGGGTGGCCAAGTGAACACTAGTGGATCATTAATTTTGGTTCCCTATGCTCCCCGTGCTTTCAGCTACCTCGTCCGGCATAGTCGCTTAAGAGCCCCGGCCTAAACACGCCATATCTTCGACAGGTGATTTCTCGGACTCCATGGCACCTAGAGACATTTTTTCAAATCCGAAAACTCCATTTCGGGGCCCTATACAAAACTATATCACAATTTTCATTTCGCCACCCTCTAGTTCTCTCGTTGTGCTATTGTTTTGTAAACGTGAGAAATAGAGCAATTGAGTTGAGTCGTAAGGTCAAGGTTCTAGATGTCAGTAGTTTGCAAACGGTAGCATGTGGGATCAAACGCCTAGGCCAACACGTCTAGATGGCCTAGTGAACACTACTCAAGGATTTTTTTGGGTCTTTATGCTCCCCATGCTTTTAGGCTACCTCGTTGCGTAGTCTCTTAAGAGCCCCGAGACCAAAACACCTTATATCTTCGATGTGTGATTTATCAAACTCCGTGGCACTTAGAGATGTCTCGTCGATCCGAGACCTCCATGTTTAGGGCCCACTACGAAATCCTATTGTGGTTTTTTCATTCTCCATTCAGTTCTCTCATTTTCCTATTGTTTAAATGTGAGAAATAGTGTAGTCCGAGTCACTATAGGGTTGTCGAGATCAGTAGTTTACAAACAAGCTCATGGGACTAAATCAACTATGCCAAAACATCGGGGGTGGCTTGGTGAATGCTAGTGGAGCATTTTTTTGTTCCCTACGATCCTCGTTCTTTTAGGCTACCCCATCCGGTGTAGTCGCTTAAGATACCCGAGGCCCAATCATGTCATATCTTCGATCGGTGATTTCTCGGACTTTGTGGCACCTAGAGACGTTGTGTCGATCCAACACTCACGCCGAGGCCCACTATGAAATCTTCTAATGATTTTCTTCATTTCCATTCAGATTGAGTCAGTAAGGTTTTCCATCACCAATCACTCCGAATAATATAGGTGGTTCATATAATATAGGTGGTGAAATGAGAATTTTAATAAGATATTTTTACAATATAGGTGGTTAAATGAGAATTTCTATTTGTTGTTCCTTTTGTAATATTTAATTTTTCTTAGATTCACTTGGCTTCAAAATAATAAATTCTCTACGATGCTAACCACGTGAAGGTGGAAGCTTTTTTGGCACCACTAACCTACATAAACATGTTAGTAAGCAATTAAATAGAATTTTAAATCATACAAAATTTAAATAAAATCATTTAGGTAAATATTCAAATTAGATTCAAATTCAATCCAATGAACAACAAGGATCAACTTTATTCTTGACATGAGCAAGAATTGATTCATGATCCGATTCACAAACTTTCCACAGATTTTTTTTGATCGGCTGACCTCGATATTTGATCAATTTAATATTTTTTGAAGGACCAACTATGAATAGTGAAGTATCTTCCGATGTACTTTGTAGTCTTCAAACAACCAAATGTTTGATTTTTTTATAGGATATCGTCAAAGCTAAGTTCCAAAGACTACCACCGATCCAAAGGGATACTCAAGGTCTTCACCATCAATGACTATGGAAGTCAATTTTTTCCCCTCTACACAAGGAGATAAGAAGTAGTATGTTCCCTCTTCGTTATATTCCGTTGCAATAACTGCAAAAATGTACCCTATGTATCAAAAAGTAAAATGTTCACAATTTATAAATACATTAAGAGTTGACTATTTAATAATTTATAAATCTAATACATTGCATGTACATATATGTATGTACCTTGTTGCACTAAATCGAGACTTGGTCAAAGTTAGGTGATGTTGTCATTTGATCTCAAAGACCCCGCAAGTTGTAATGCTCGTGGAAATTGTTGTGTGTCGAGTGGAATTAGAGGTTTACAAGTCCATTCATCCACCCATTACTTGTGACTCACATTCATTCCATGCAAAATCAATGGATGATATACAAAAACATGTCATGCACCTAGTATAAATAGTCCAAGCATTTGCATCTAAACTACATAATGAATGCATATCACTTGATCTTGTAACTATCATACAATCTTCAAAAAAATTTGTCGAGATATTGTTGCTCTATCAACCAAAAATATCTACAAACCGTTGATCTCTCTTGAGATTCATGGCCCATATTCTTGACACACCAATCAACAATGCTTTTTGATCTCAGTAATTTAGCACCATCCTTGAACTTTAACTCTTCTCTTGCAGTGCTCTTTTCACACATGCTCATGCACCATCATGCTCTCCTTTTCCATTCCCTACCTCAGTAA
Source organism: Taxus wallichiana var. yunnanensis (assembly GCA_018340775.1). NCBI lineage: Eukaryota > Viridiplantae > Streptophyta > Pinopsida > Cupressales > Taxaceae > Taxus > Taxus wallichiana. The sequence continues at coordinate 369,986,548 of CM031237.1, forward strand.
AACTCCACATATTTTGTACATTTGTTTCTTTTTGCATCCCGCTTAGCTAATGAAACATGCGTGCATTCTTGAATTGTGATGTGCAGTTGTCTGACCAAATGTAATATTGATCGAAACTAATGTTCCTCTCATTCAAGTTCACATAAAACACCTGGAAACACCCTTGTACATATTTTGTAGAATGTGTCCAATCATCACTGATGTAGAAATGATACTCTCTTAATATTTTTTTATCTTGCTCAAGTGCTTTCGGAGAGTGCATGAATGTTATATGCACAAAAATAGAAACTTGCACTGAGTTATAATATTGAGACTAAACCTCCATTTGTGGCTGCAATGTGTAATTCTCTACGAATTCAACTACTCGAACCAATAGTACCAAGTAAGAATGTGGCCTTTATTAACTCGAATTGTTCATCCAACCATCGAAGCTCTATGTGTGTGCATGCGTTTTCCTCTCTCAATTTGACCATATATTCTCGATATAGGTAATTGTTTTGTAACAAACTCACACCTCTTAGATTCTTTTCCATCTTTTAATTAATATGCCACCAATTTATATTTGGTGAAATAAACCAATTCTTTTCCTATTGAATATGTACTCTCCTCGTGGATACAACTTTTCAGATTTGGCAAGCCATTGCATACATCAGACGCTCCATCCAAACATGCTTTGTTATAAAAATTTTGTCTTGTTGATTTTTCACAAAATATTGTTAGAATAGATTCCCTTGAAGATTTTTGTGGGAAATTTATTCCACACTCCCGCAACACGATGTCAGTATGCAAAACATGACGTATTTGACAAAAAACATCATAATACATTGAAAATTCAACATGATGTCTACAATAACAAGTGGTATGTGAGTGATTGATTTTCACATAAAAGGGTTTTCTCATTTCAAAGAATCTTTGGCTAATGTTAATTTGTGGATTTTCATTTTTAACTTAGAGAACAATTCTGCTTTGAGTCATATCTAAAAATGTTTTGCACACAATTCATGATTACAATAACCTATTCTTCTTTTTACTATATATCTTCTATTCGGTGACACCCTTGTGTTCTCATTCCAAAATTTTACAATTAATTCTTTTAGAATATCGATGTATTGTTGTCTTTTCGTGAAGTCTACTAGAGAAAGCCTAATAGTCGGTGTTATTGACTAACTCAAGATGTTTATGTCTCTCTATTGCTTTCGTTAGTATTTTTCTATTTAGCTTCAAAACAATGCTTGTTTTTCTAATCAAGCGTTTATTAATTGTTTTATCACTTACTATATAATTAGTTAGTGCACGTCATGTAGCATTACTATCTTTGGTACATCTTTTTCCACCTATAGTTTCATATGCTTTATGTATGTTTTCAACAATTGACGCATTTTGATCAACAAAATTATATGTTCTTAACCCTGTGGTCTTCATTATAGGTCTCCTCTTAAGTAATTTCATCAATGAAACAAATAATTGACATCTTTGTGTGTCATTTAAATTCTCAAAGTAATTATCTTAAATTCCACTAGCTTTTCTTCTCGCATTTCTTTTAGAAATTTTGTTAGGCATTGGTTTTATAATGTTTTCATCAATTTCAATTAAGTGAATTGGTTTTCTTCGTGAAATGGAAGGAGGTGTTCTTAGAGGTGAAGATTCCTTTACAAGGTTACTTTCTTCATTCAAGGTGTTTTCATACAAATTTTGGGGTTAACATTTGAATTCTCAAGTAAGGGTTCAACAATTGGATTCATATTAATTTCTTCATCCATACCAACATTATCGTTCAATTCAATATCATTATTCATTGCAAAATCATTATTCTCTACATTTTCATTATGTATTTCATCCCAATTTTCTAATACATTACCTACATTTGATATAGCGGATGTACCTTGCCTTGCTCAAGTTTTTGCATTCTCTTCAATTTCTTTATTCTCTTCTCTTCCAATTGCTTCTGTCTTATTCTTGAATTTCCTCTTGTCCTTAGCTCAATTTTTATCACCCATAATTAGAAAAAATCAACTCATGGGGTAAGGGATAAAATGAAATACTAAAAATCATGCAAGAATGTAGAGAATATTGTAGACAAAATAGAATGTTTGTAGTATTTCTGTGAAAGAGATGAAAGGGACGCTCAGGGGTCCACAATATATAAAACAAACAAAAACGTGTACACGTTATGTAACACGTGCATGTTTTGTGTTTTGTCTTTTCCCAAGCCATGCCTCAAGGCTTGGGATCTGGTTTGATCCCCAAGCCCGAGGCATGGACTCCGCACAAACACAACAAACAACGAGTTTTTACAAGAAAATGTAAAATGAAACTTCTTCTATGATAAATCAAAATAAAACAATCAATCAATTTTAAAAATATAATACCACGACGTAAAATAGAGTCTCTTCTTTCTAAAAATATAAGTTTCCAAATTTTCGACTAATACAAGGTTTCCATATTATTTATTTTCTAACTATGACTTCTTATAGCTATTTCTCAAGTGTAAATTTTTCTATCTTTCATGGTGTATCTTTTTTTTGGGTGGTCAAAATTTTAAAAATTTTATACTAGCCCAAACTAGGCATAATTCTATACGTATTCAAAAAAAAAAAAATCTAATTTTGATATTTTTGAGGTAGTTAGGGGGACACGGTCGGAGCTCCATTGGTTTTCAAAACATAAAATTTTTGTACTAGAAAAATCATAAATAAAAAAATATTTTTAGGAAAAATCCTAAAAAAATGGAGCCCAAACTAGATGCTCCTACCTATCTTTCTACCAAAGGGTTTTCAAAAATACTAAATGGTGCTCAAAAATGGTGGGGGCACGAATGTCACTCTATTATGTTTTTAAACAAAAAAGAGCATATGTTGGTATTTTAGTTGTTTGACCCACTTAAAATTATCTATTTTCAATAAAATTTAGTAGCTTAGAAACTAGACTCAAAATGCTATGATTTATATTTCTACAATATCTTCCAATTTTGAGTGTAAATATTTCAAAACATCATACAAGTTGAAGTTTTTTTCAGAAAAATGCATCCACTTAAGGCCCCTTTTGGCCCCCCAACTTGGTGCACTCACCCAGATGTTTGATTTTGAAACATTTATCCATAGAAGAAGTGGAAAAAACATCAATAAGAGTATACATTTCATGTATCAATTTTGTAAACTGCTCCACTAGGTGTTGTATTGAATTCCTTTGGTTGTGTTCATTGATGAAGGTGCATGGAATCTCTTCGATGAAGACCTGAATGGAAGAGAGTGTGGTATAGGATTCATTACACAAACCATCAAACTAAATTACCAAATCTTCTAGAATCATTTTCCTGGACTTAGCATGATTTAACCATAGAATTCATGTCATGCGATGATCGAACTCAAGTATCCCCTCTGAAGCTAAGAAATTAGATTCCATGTGGGCGAGATCCTGAAGAGTTGGAAAAATCTGATCCAGTGTGATTAATTCTGTAATGAGGCACTCCTTGAATGGAAACACTGGATTGAGGTAGGCATAAATATTCTTAGATATTTTTATCACTTTAGCAATTGTTTTCAACCTACCACTTTCTATCTCAGAAACCCATGACCTTAGATTGTGTCCTAGAGTGATCACATCTTTTGATTGATTGAGAATTTCTTGATTCGGGATAGCCATCATTTCCGGAACAGAAAAGAAGACTCAATTGGGCTGATTAAATGTCGAACATATGAAATCAAATGATTCTTTTCTTCCTTGAGTTGGGAAATTTGATATTTTTATCTCTCCAACCTTTTAAGAACACTATTCATTTAATATTTTTCCATTGAAACATCACTTTCAAAAGTGGTCTTTCCAAGGGCTATCTTGGATACTTCATAATCAGTGATTGTCATGTCCCCACAATCCTTCTCAATAGTAGGAACTGCAATTTCTGCAAACTTATCTCCGTTATCATCAATCACTACTCTAGAAAGACCTTAGGCTTTTGGGTAGAACTTTATTGAGAGGGCGAAATAGACTCCAAATCAATGTTGGCCACTTTGACCAATATCTTTCTCTTTTTATTTCAAATTCAATCCAGGTCAGTGTTTCATTCATTAATTCGACGCAAAAATTTCAAGAACTAGAAGGAAAATCCTCTTGGAATTTTTCATGACTAAAACCAATAGGCATTGGTTACTGTGGCCTCAATCCTCGGTGAAGTAGCATCTCAACACATTATTGATTATCCTCATGTTCTTATGGAATATCCTTAACACCTAGATGTTCAAAAAAATTAGATATCTACACTACTAGGGATTTTCTTTGATTCTAGTGTATGACATTGATGATTTGGATCTTTGGTAGGTCTATTGGAACTCTCAATGATGTGAATAGATGATTTTGGGGTAGAAATACCAAAACACATTCTTTTCCTTCCCAAAGATGCACACTCTTTACCGATCCTTGAGAAACTACTTCTTTATTAGAGACAGTTTGGGTAACCACCGGCTTTGCCTCTGAGATGCATGTGATGATGTTGGTGGGGACTGGTGTGAAGAAGTTTACACCACCTTTTTCTATGTGTCACTCCTCCTTTCACTAGAAACCTCTGTATTTCTGACATATGTTCCTGAAATGGGAGAGGATTGACTATCTGATTCTCATACCACTTCATAGTCCTTTTTAACACAGGTTGGTTTATAACATCTAGAGAAGTTTCATCTCCTCTACTCCAATCAATACCAAGGAGTAGAGTGAAAACTATCTGATCATAGGAAGGATCCATATGATCAATTCCACTATCGGCAAGGGTTAAGGGCAGATCCCTCAATTTGTAATTCTCTATCTCGAGCCAAGTGTGAGATGAGAAAATTATCGGCATCTTACCTCCCTGCCATCTGCACATTCCACCCAACAGTCTTCTATGTTTTCCTTGTGCTTATATCTTGCCCTAGGGATTTTTTCATGGATCCTTTAATATTGAATTGAGCCCTACTTGAGAAAGGATTTATAGTTATGACAAAAATTATTTTTCCATAAGCTCGCACTATGGGAATTTTGACAATTGTAATCCCTAATCTGAATTGGGAAACAAATGCCTTCTTTGTGTTTGTCCACCAATAGACAATGGATTTTGAAAAGTTGACATGAAATTTATATCAAATATATTTTGTCACCGACATATTTAGGAAGTTTGTAAGGAGCTCCCACAAATCCATCAACTCGTATATAGGAATAAGAGGGAAGCTAGATAAAACCAAGTTCCCATTGTTTTATCACCACCTTGGCATCTTCTGAAAATATTTCCTCTTGGTTTCTTCTTAGTGACCAGATTATATAGAATAATAAATCATCATTTACCCTCTGGAAATGGTGAGAACCATTCTTGAACTCCAGCTGTGGGTAAAAGTGAAAAACACTATTCTTTCAAAGACCCATTATACCTCTAGTTGTTAACCCTGAAAATATCCTCCTCGCTACAACATAAATCAAATATGAAGTCATGTAACAATTACATGTCATCCTTACCTTAATCAATTTCTTATGGAGAGGATTGTTGATGATACTTGCCAAATCAATTAACATCTTTACATCAATAATGATACAAATGAACTTGTACATCCAAGGATGAAATTTTTTGGCAGAAGGAAGACCAAAAACCCTACTGAGGAGAGTAATCATATCCCCTATTTCTTCATGAAACTCTACCTGAAACAACTCTTTAGGAATTCTTGAAGTGTGAGTCTTTGGTTTGACCAACAAATTTTTATCAACGATCTTCAACCATCTCAAAGAATTTTCATCCCAGAACTATTATTCCGATTCTTGTGTGATGTCAAGCATTTTCTTCATGGAGTGGCACTCTTAACAAATCTTCCATATGATCTAGAGAATTGAGTAGAAAAGGTTCATTTATGTCATTAAAAATTCCTCGACACTCAGGATCATAATGTTCAGCACAAGCTAGGACAAATTCGGGGCATTGTATGGCAACGGAAATGTTGCCACTTGAGGTAAACCGCAACGATAAAGCCTTTTTGAGAAAATAGTCCCCCTTCCTCGTCTTACCCTATCACAGAATTGAACCATATCTACGTGACCCATATCGGTATCCAAAATATTGTCATATGCTGAATTTAAAGACGATGCTAGAACTAATCCTTGGTATGCATATTTTAGTGCCGACTTATTAGAACATTCACCCATTATGATTTTTTTTTTTTTTTTAAACATGGAGAGCGAAAAGAAAACCAAGACACTGGGAAGGTGCTCGGGTCTAAGTCTCCGGACCACCATTGTCACAAGAATAATATGACTCTTTCTATTATTTATTTATTTTATAAAAAGAGATTTAGCAAATGTCGAATTCAAAATGACCATACAACAATATTGAGGCAAAGCTCAAATCACCATCGAAAAATAATACAATTTTAGATCATTGTTACACTTTTAGCAACGTGTTGAATCTTCAAAGCTCCTTATTATTATTATTATTATTTTTAAATATTCACTATGTGCATGAATATCTCAATTCACCCTTGACATGAGAAAGCTATCATCTCCTCAGCATGCGTAGCACCATGAATATATAAAATTAATAAATAATAAAAGAAAACACAAGTAAACTTGCATTAAACTTCACCACATTGAGCATGCGCAAACATTCTATTTTGAATTGTATTTTAACCTAGTTCCTCCTTCTTGGCTGCATGAAATTTGACTTCAAGCTTGTGGCTACGTGGGAAAAACAAATTTATTACTCCTTCCTCTCAATATGCACAAATTTCTAAGCATTTGTTTTATCCTTTGTGCAGGTTGCGTGGATATCCAAATGGATGTGTGGATTTGTGGGGCTCCAAACACAAAATGAATATTTTTAATTCATATTACCTTTCTCCCTCAGATCTGCATTGGAAATGGATCAAAAATAGTGCATGCATGGCCTCCTTTGGTGAATGTGCTAAAAACTTCAGACTACTTTTCTTCTCGCTAAAATTTGTTTGAATTTTCTTTTTCAACATGGCTTCATGCTATTTCTCCTTCCGATTGCTTTATATTTGCTTTGATTTGTTTGAAAGATTGTTTTATGTTTTCTCTGACTGTTTCTATTCTTTCCTCTCAAGTGTGAAAACTTGTTTCTTTCTTGGGTCAAGTAAATAAAAACAAATTCCATTCTTCCCTTCCAAGCATGGCATGGGACCTAGTCTTGACTGATGCGTGGATTTGTATTTTAACTGCTATTTTGTTTCTTTTTACAGGTTGCGTGGGATGCGTGGAAGCTAGCCTTACCTCTTCAGGCTGTGCGTGGAAAAAGACAAACCTCCTTCTCCCTTCCAAACATGGCGTGGAAATTGCTCATGGCTAATGCGTGAATTTCTTTCCTTCAAATTCCACTGATTTTATTCTCCTGGGTAGCATATCATCTCCTGAAATGGACTTTATGCGTGGAAAACTTGTCTTCTTCCTACACAAATCAATAACAAACAAAAAAAATGTGGAATATTACCATTTCCTCCGCTACATACAGAGGATTTATTTGGAATTCCAGATCAATCCTTGCATGTGCCTGAGATTTCCTTCACCTTTACAAGCGTGGATCTCAGAAACTTCTTGCTATCACTTCCCTCCAATGAAGACAACTACCTAAAACTCTCAAGGTCACCTAGCTCTAGCTAATGCCCATGCCAGTTTTTGTGTGAAAGTTGGATAGTGCCTGTAGAACAAGATTTCCTTCTTCTGGCTCTAGATATCTGCAATATTTCTTTATTTCTCCTTCTTCCCAATTTCCTCTGCTTCTGCAACCTCTTGTAACCATCTCCTCATCAATTCCCGAGATGATAGAAGAAAAATCAAAATTGTCTATGGAAATTGGAAGCGGAAGAAAAATTGCCCCGACACTTGCTCACGGCAGTTACGAAAATTAATAAAAAGAAGAAAAGTTCTCCCAAGTTTGTTGAACAACTTCCATCCAATATTAAAATTAATATTTATTAATTAAAAACCCTAAAATTTAATAAATATTAATTTTATTAAATAACAGGGTAAATATTAATTAAATAATTAAAATACGGTTTTTGTGTAATGAGAAGGGCTTATTCAAAATGGATGAAATGAAAGCCAAAATGACCGTGAGAATAAGATGATTGTGATGGAGGAGAAAAATCACGCAAGATAACACTTTTGAAAAAAAAATTAAAATTTTTATGTTTACTAATTTTGTGAAGAAGGCAAAAATATGGTCATCTGGTGACGTCTTCCCATCTCTATCAAACTTGGGAAGAATCTTCCTCAATCCTCTTGGGAGGTCATGTCAAGCTAGTAAGGCCAATGGACCTATGTCATTTCCACATGGTACATTGACTACCATTTTGGGAAAGGTGGTATGCGAAGGTAAAACAACGTGAGAAAGGACAACTTGCTTGACTAGTAGTGATTCCTTCCTTGTTCTTTCGGGACTTGATGTAAGGCTTGCAAATCTATGAGGTGTGTTCTTCTTTGAGGAGATAACTTGAAACCAAACTTTCCTTGAAAGTAAAAAATGGGATCAGATCAACCTTTAGATTTTTATCCTCGCATAAACCTCTTTGCTTCTAGTTTGAAATCTTTTAGTGTGAAGGGATCACGATACGTTAATTCACTCTAGTCTTTTCTCTTCGCTTTATTCTGGAGTTATTTGCACCTAAATAATTATAGCAACTCTCATGGCTTGATCTTCTTCGTTATCTAGTACTGATGTGGTGAGATGAAAATGATAGTTGTTCGTGCATTTTTCCCAAATAGCTTTCCTCAAATCTGATGATATATCTTCTTGAGTATCTGTAAAAAGAAGATTTGGTTGCAAGATAGGTGGGTTACCTATAATAGTCATACAAATTATTGCCTTGGTGGAAGAGGACTGCGTCGGTGAATAATGATCAACACGTGTCCAGGAGGTCTTCTGGCCACAAGTGTGGGTGCTCTTCTTCTAAGGTCTTCGACATAGATTTCTTTGTCAATGGCTCTATCAACAACCACAAATTTCTGCAAGCTTTCACGGTTTTCAAGAGCTACTTGTTCAAGGTTGGCAGCAATGCCTCCTTGAAAATATTTTTCGGGCACAAGGTTCATTGAATAAATGGAGCTTGTGTAGAGGGGATAGTCATAAAGATTTAACCAAGCACTAGTTAAAGATTCTTGAATCCCAAAGAGAGTCACCAAAACTATTAGCACATAGATTTGCACAAATGCATATGACATACAATAGTGTGGGAACAAAGTCCCTCCTCAATGAAGGTGATGTTGCCTTTATTGAAAAACAAAGTCAGTATTTACATATGTACATTCAAAATTGTATGTGGGGGTGTTTTGGAACATTAATGGAAAGAAACGTGAATGGGGAGATGGACTGGAATGAAGGAAAGGAGTGGAATGGAATGAATTGAAAGAACATACAAGAGTTAGGTAAACACAGAGCCTAATATTACATGAAGAAGAAAGATGAATAACTAAAAAAATAAAATGGAGTTTGAGTTAGCTAAACGAGAATGAGTAAAAGGGAACACACTTGAGCAAGTATATAATCAGATCTTGATCATTGTGAACTAGAACAACATATTAGTAGCATTGACAAAAAGATCCAAGACAATATTTTCATGCAAGATATAACATCTAACATCTAACGAACATAATAAAATCAAATGTTACAAGATAGACATGAATGAGACACAAAGTTCGTATTTCATTAACTCTAAAATTTCTTCACAAAGAACACAAAGTTTATTTTTGAAACAAGCTTACACACAAAAGTATTTTCTTCTCCTCTCTCAAAGTCCCTTTACAAATGAGCCCCTGACTTTCTTTTATAACAAAAAAAAGTTTGTTACAAGGTAGTTAGGGTTTTAAATGCACATTAAATAGGGCACTTAAGTGACCTTTGAATTTTTCAACCAACTTTATTAAAAAAACTATAAATAGAAAACTCATAAGTTTCTTCAAACGTGAATTCAACAATAACATCATTTAAAATACCACTTTCAAAACATTCACCAAAAACTAGTGCCTTATCCATTGGGGGTGGGGTCCACCTATCTCAATCGTATGAGAAATGGACTCTCCCACCCATGAGAAAATATAGGAAATCATCCTACTATGTTGTTGGCAAAACAAGGATCCTGATTCTTTGCCATTTCATAAGACTTGATCTTTTGTAGTGTCTGATGCATCTTCTCTTCTTCTGGAAAACAACTCGGGAGAAGACCAGCCTCACAGAGTACTTGTATTTCAATAATCTTACCTGGTATGGTATGCATGTCTATAACTTTAGATTGGATTTCTTCAAAAGATGGGTGAGTGCACCAAGTTGCGAACAAACCTTTGCCAACAAAATGAATTACCAAATCTTCTAGGATCATTTTCATGAAATTAGCATGATTTAACCATAGAATTTGTGTCATGCGATGATCAAACTCAAGTATCCCCTTTGAAGCTAAGAAATTATATTCCATATAGGTGAGATCCTGAAGAGTTGGAAAAATATGATCCAGTGTGATTAATTCTATAATGAGGCACTCCTTGAATGAAAACAATTGTTGAAGTCATATAAATATTATTAGATATTTTTATCACTTCAACAGCAATTATTTTCAACCCACCACTTTCTATCTCAGAAACCCATGACCTTAGAGTGTGTCCTAGAGTGATCACATCTTTTGATTGATTGAAAATTTCTTGATCGAGGATAGCCATCATTTCTGAAACATGAAAAGAAGACTCAATTGGGCTTATTAAATGCTAAATATATGAAATCAAGTGATTATTTTCTTCCTTGAGTTGGGAAATTTGATATTTGTATCTCTCCAACCTTTTAAGCACACTATTAATTGAATCATTTGCCATAAAAACATCACTTTCAAAAGTGGTCTTACCAAGGGCTATCTTGGATAATTCATAATTGGTGACTGTCATGTCCCCATGATCCTTCTCAGTAGTAGGAACTGTAATTTCTACAAACTTATCTCCGCTATCATCAATCACTACTCTGAGAATACCTTAGGCTTTTTGGGCAGAAATTTATTGGAGAGGAAGAAAGAGACTCCAAATCAATGTTGGTCACTTTGACCAATCTATTTCTCTTTTTATTTCGAGTAAATCCAAGTCAATTTTTCATTCATTAATTTGACACAAAAATGTCAAGAACTGGAAGAAAAATCCTCTTTGCCTTTTTCATGACTAAAACCAGTAGGTAGTGGTTCTGTGGCCTCAATCCTTAGTGAAGTAGCATCTACAACACATTCTTGATTATCCTCATGTTCTTGTGGAATATCCTTAACACCTGGATGTTCAAAAGAATTAGATATCTGCACTACTAGGATTTTCTTGGATTCTAGTGTATGACATTGATGATTTAGATCTTTGGTAGGTCTATTGGAACTCTTAGTGATGTGAATAGATGATTTTGGGGTAGAAATACCAGAAACACATTCTTTTCCTTCCCGAATATGCACACTCTTTACCGATCCTTGAGACACTTCTTCTTTATTAGAGACAGGTTTGGGTAACCACCAGCTTTTCCTCTGAGATGCATGTGATGATGTTGGTGGGGACTGGTGTGAAGAAGTTTGCACCACCTTTTTCTGTGTCACTCCTCCTTTCACTGGCAACCTCTGTATTTCTAACATATGTGCCTGAAATGGGAGAGGATTGGCTATTTGATTCTCATACCACTTCATAGTCCTTTTTAACACATGTTGGTTTATAACATCTAGAGAAGTTTCATCTCCTCTACTCCAATCAATACCAGGGAGTGGAGTGAAAACTATTTGATCATAGGTAGGATCCATAAGATCAATTCCACTATCTAGCAAGGGTTAAGGGAGGATCCCTCAATCCATAATTCTCTATCTGAGCCAGTGTGAGATGAGAAAATTGTCATCGTCTTACCTCCCTATCATCCACACATCCACCCAATAGTATTTTATGTTTGCCTTGTGCTTATATCTTGCCCTAGGGCTTTTTCCATGGATCCTTTAATATCAAATTGAGCCCTACTTGTGAAAGGATGTATAGTTATGAGAGAAAATTCTTTTTCCATAAGTTCTGCACTATGGGAATTTGGACATTTGTATTCCCCAATCTGAATTGGGAAATGAATGCCTTCTTTGCATTTGTCCACCAATAGACAATGGATTTTGAAAAGCTGACGTGAAAGTTCCATCAATGCTATTTTGTCACTGACATATTTAGGAAGTCTATAAGGAGCTCCCACAAATCCATCAACTCATATATAGGAATAAGAGGGAAACTGGATAAACCAAGTTCCCCATTGTTTTATCACCACCTTGGCATCTTCTGAAAATATTTCCTCCGGGTTTCTTCTTAGTGACCGGATTATATAGAATAAGAAAGCATCGTTTACCCTCCAGAAATGGTGAGAACCGTTCTTGAACTCTAGCTATGGGTAAAAGTGAAAAACACTATTCTTGTTAGGACCCATTGTACCTCTAGTTGTTAACCCTAAAAATATCCTCCTTCTCACTACAACATAAATCAAATATGAAGTCATGTAAAAATGACCTTTCATCCTTACCTCAATCAATTGCTTATGGAGAGTATTGCTGATGATACTTGCCCAATCAATGAACATATTTGCATCAAGAATGATACAAATGAACTTGTACATCCAATAATGAAATTTTTTTGGCGAAGGAAGACCAAAAACCCTACTGAGGAGAGTAATCATATCCCCTATTTCTTCATAAAACTCTACCCAAAACAACTCTTTGGGAATTCTTGAAGTGTGAGTCTTTGGTTTGACCAACCAATTTTTACCAACCATCTTCAACTATCTCAAAGGATTTTCATCCTTAATGTTGTGTTGATTCTTGTGTGATGTCAACATTTTATTCATGGAGTGGCACTCTTAACAAATATTCCATATAATTTGGAGAATTAAGCGAGAAAAGGTTCATTTTTGTCATTATAAATTCCCGACACTCAGTATCATAATGTTCAGCACAAGTTAGGAAAAATTCAGGGCATTGTATGGCAGCGTGAGAAATACTAATGCTTGAGGTAAAACACAACGATAATGCCTTTTGAGAAAATAGTCCCCCTTCCCATCTTACCCTATCACAGAACTGAACCATATCTACATGACCCATATCGGTATCCAAAATATTGTCATATGCTGAATTTAAAGATGATGCTGGAACTAATCCTTGGTATGCATATTTTAGTGCCGACTTATTAGAACATTCACCCATTATGAATTTTTTTTTTTTTTAAAAAACATGAGAGCAAAAAGAAAACCAAGACACTGGGAAGGTGCCAAGTCTAAGTCTCAACCACCATTGTTGCAAGAATAATACGACTCTTTCTATTATTTATTTATTTTTATAAAAAAGAGATTTAGTGGATGCTGAATTCAAAATGACCATACAAAAATATTGAGGCAAAGCTCAAATCACCATCGAAAAATAATACAATTTTAGATCATTGTTACACTTTCAGCAACGTGTTGAATCTTCAAAGCTTGCTTATTATTATTATTATTATTTTTAAATATTCACTGTGTGCATGAATATCTCGATTCACCCTTGACGTGAGAAAGCTATCATCTCCTCAGCATGCGTAGCACCATGAATATATAAAAATAATAAATAATAAAAGAAAACACAAGTAAACTTGCGTTGAACTTCACCACATTGAGCATGCACAAACATTCTATTTTGAATTGTATTTTAACCTGGTTCCTCCTTCTTGGCTACGTGAAATCTGACTTCAAGCTTGTGGCTGTGTGGGCAAAACAAATTTATTACTCCTTCCTCTCGGGATACACAAACTTCTAAGAAATTTTTTATCCTTTCGTAGGTTACATGGATATCCAAAAGGATGTGTGGATTTGTAGGGCTCCAAAATGAATATTTTTAATTCATATTACCTTTCTCCTTCAGATCTATGTTGGAAATGGATCAAAAAATAGTGCATGCGTGGCCTCCTTTGGTGAATGTGCTAAAAACTTGAGACTACTTTTCTTCTCGCTAAAATTTGTTTGAATTTTCTTTTTCAACATGGCTTCATGTTATTTCTCCTTCTAACCGATCGCTTTATCTTTGCTTTGATTTGTTGAAAGATTGTTTTATGCTTTTCTCGACTTTTCTATTCTTTCCTCCTCGGGCGTGAAAACTTGTTTCTTTCTTGGGTTGTACGTAAATAAAAACAAATTCCATTCTTCCCTTCTAAGCATGGCATGGGACCTAGTCTTTGTTGATGCATGGATTTATATTTTAACTACTATTTTGTTTCTTTTTGTACAGGTTGCGTGGGATGCGTGGAAGCTAGCCTTACCTCTTTAGGATGTGCATGGAAAAATACAAACCTCCTTCTCCCTTCCAAATTGGTGTGGAAATTTCTCATGGCTGATGCGTGAATTTATTTCCTTCAAATTCCACTGATTTTATTCTCCTGGGCAGCATATCATCTCCCTGAAATGGACTGGTTGTGCATGGAAAACTTGTCTTCTTCCTACACAAATCAATAACAAACAAAAAAACGTGGAATTTCACCTTTTCCTCTGCTTGCATACGGATTTATTTGGGATTCCAGATCAATCCTTGCACGTGCCTGAGATTTCCTTCACCTTTGCAAGCGTGGATCTCGAAACTTCTTGCTATCGCTTCCCTCCAATGAAGACAACTACCTAAAACTCTCAAGGTCACCTGGCTCTAGCTAATGCCCATGCCAGGTTTCCGTGTGAAAGTTGGATAGTGCATGTAGAACAAGATTTCCTTCTTCTGGCTCTGGATATCTGCAATATTTCTTTATTTCTCCTTCTTCCCAATTTCCTCTACTTCTACAACCTCTTGTAACCATCTCCTCATCAATTCCCGGATGATAGAAGCAAAATCAAAATTGTCTATGGCAATTGGAAGCGGAAGAAAAATTGCCCCCGACACTTGCTCACGACAGTTACGACAATTAATAAAAAGAAGAAAAGTTCTCCCAAGTTTTTCAAACAACTTCCATCCAATATTAAAATTAATATTTATTAATTAAAAACCCTAAAATTTAATAAATATTAATTTTATTAAATAACAGGGTAAATATTAATTAAATAATTAAAATATGGTTTGTGGTGTAATGAGAAGGGCTTATTCAAAATGGATGAAATGAAAGCCAAAATGACCGTGAGAATAAGATGATTGTGATGGAGGAGAAAAATCACACAAGATAACACTTTTGAAAAAAACTTAAAATTTTCACGTTTACTAATTTTGTGAAGAAGGCGAGAATATGGTCATCTAGTGATGTCTTCCCATCTCTGTTGAACTTGGGAAGAATCTTCCTCAATACTCTTGGGAGGTCATGTTGAGTTAGTAAGGCTAATGGGCCTATGGCATTTCCACATGGTACATTGACTTCCATTTTGGGAAAGGTGGTATGCGAAGGTCAAACAACGTGAGCAAGGAAAACTACTTGACTAGTAGTGATTCCTTCCTTGCTTGCTCTTTCGTGACTTGATGCAAGGCTTGCAGATCTACAAGGTGTGTTATTCTTTGGAGGAGATAAATTGAAACCAAACTTTCCTTGAAAGTCAAAATGGGATCGATCAACCTTTAGATTTTTCTCCTCGCGTAAACCTCTTTGCTACTAGTTTGAAATATTTACTTGAAGGGATCACTAATATGTTTATGATTGGCTCTAATCTTTTCTCTTCGATTTATTTCTTGAGATATTTGCACATGAATAATTACAGCAACTCTCATGGCTTGATCTTCTTCTTTATCTAGTATTGATGCAATGAGATGAAAATGATAGTTGTTCGTGCATTTTTTCCCAAATAGCTTGCCTCAAATTTGATGATATATCTTCTTGAGTATCTACAAGAAGAATATTTGGTTGT
>CM031237.1:370002476-370051642 GCA_018340775.1 Taxus wallichiana var. yunnanensis
TTCAAACACCTAACATCTAATGAACATAAGAACACCAAATGCTACAAGAGACAATGAATGAGACACAAAGTTCTTATTCTATTAACTCCAAAATGTTTTTCACAAAGAACACAAAGTTTCTTCTGAAACAAAGCTTGCACAAAAGTATCTTCTTCTCCTCTCTCAAAGTCACCTTTACAAATGAGCCCCTGACTTCCTTTTATAACCCAAAAGTTGGTTACAAAGTAGTTAGGGTTTAATATGATCATTAAATAAGGCACTTAAGTGACCTTTGAATTTTTTCTAACCAACTTTTAAAAAGTGACTAAAAATAGAAACCACTTAAGTTAAAAGGTCATTTAAGGAAAAATACATAAATAAAAGAAATGGGTACATGTGGACCCCACTTAAATGACTTGTATGCACACGTAGACATCCTAGTCAGCAATGTGCCACCTAGATCAAGACACCTAAGATCAGTGCCTTATCCATTGGGCCAAGAGTCCGCCTATCCCGATCGTACGGGAATGAACTCATTGACTGTGCTCTGCAATCCTCCAAATGACAAGAGTCTGAGTTTGAAACTTGAGCAATTCATCCACCCCTTAATCTGAGCAATATCCTGGTGTGAGAAGATTTGTCTTCATTCGTATTCATATTCACAATTCTCCACATGCTCAGAGTACCTTTCCATGGTGAATTATTCATTTGTCACGAGACCGTAGTCATTACGCCACCTTAGTTTATCAGAATCCAGCTTCTGGTCTTTCGCCATTGGGAAGATCTTCAATAGCCAAAATTGCAATTCACTACCTGGAGTTATGTCCTTTGTCTTTGTCACCATCCCAAAGTGTTGATCTCCCGAGAAGAATTCGTGAGACTTCAGAGTCTTGGAAATCCATCTCCTTTGCCCCATTGTGAACGAGTGGTGTTGAAAAATCATCGAAGTGATTTATGAATTCGTTGACACACACCTTAGCGTAGTATTTGGTCTTTTTTGGAGTGATGGATTCTAACATTTATGCAATCGCTTCCAAGTTTATCACTATTGGCTTGATGACCCTCTTTCAATTCATCAGGATATCATGTAGCTAGGTGGGAACCTCTCTAAGTACCTCATTGTACATGGTTCTCGTGTTCGTTGGGAATTGATCTTCATCACGTTGAAGGGGATCACCTTTGGGTGTTGCTGAAATTGGATCTTCTTGTTGTGAGAAAGATGTTGTCGCCATTTTCTCCATTTGTGATGATTCTTCAAATGCAGGCAGTGAAAGAACCGGATCATCAACTTTTGGTTGAGAAGTTGTGACTACTTCCACAAGTTGGGCTGGTATATTTTGAGGTACTTCATCAACAAGTTCCACCTCTAGAAATTGTGTGATATAGATTACAGGTGCTTGCGCATGAACCAATGCTTTGAATTATAGTGTTGTGTTGTTGATTAGGCTTGAAGAATTAGGGCAATCATGCAAAGATGAATGATGACTGGAATGAGAAATTCTCGAGATGTGCTCCTTCTTCACTTAGGTGTTTAGACGACTCAACTCACGAATGAGCCCTCAATCGTATCGCTCCTAGCTTGATTATGAGTTCATGCATTTTCAACTTGAATTCGAACTCCCATGGCGATCCATGCCCTTCGTGTCGTCTTACCTTCTTTCCAGAACCGAACTCCCTGAGTTCTTCTCTGGCTCAACTCACTTGAATACCGAGCTTAACCCAACATTTTTGAAAAGAATGGTTTTACTACAATGCTCACGGTTCTTCCTTATTATATAACACTTGTAGTAAGAATGTTTTGGCTTTGCCATAATAAGCACAATTGTCCCTTTCAAATGATGAGAAAATGCCATTACCAATAAAGACCTAATGCTGCCATGATGATGACCCAGGTTCAAGCCCTCAGCATGTCGATAGACACCCTTAAGACTGATTCTTGCTTTGCTGTCCCTCGGTATTTTGGCAGTGGATTCTGCAATCCCGGCTCCAATCAACAAGTTTTTCGAACTTGGTAAAAGAATACTTTTTTTATCATGTCGATCGATTGGATGTACATAATGGAAGGGTATAAATATTACCTATTGCGCTTATAGTTTCTCAAAGAGACCATTTACAGTAACAAGGATGTAGTACATGAAACGGCCAACCGGGTATTTTCGAGTTGGCCTTCACATTCAATTCATTTCTAGGGAAAATAATAAATAAAATCTTGAACAATATGAATCATTTCATTCTCGCACCGTAATAACCTTCATCGTGTCTCCGTAACACTCTCACTTTGTCACTTAATCGATTTTGATAAAAATGTTTTGAAGGAAAATCCGAATTTGAGGATGTATTCGACATCGAGCGAGATAACAACATAGTTGGTTGATCGCTTGTTGGAAGTGACTTTCCAAAATGAAAAGGTGAGTCAACTCAACTAAAACTTTATCTCGTTCTTCTAATATAGCTGCAAGATTTTCGCAACAACCGATGACGATTGTGGTCATTATCAGAGGATTACCTGTAGCTTTCAGAGCAAATTTCTTAAGCGGTGCGTCGTAATTTGAACAAGATGAATAACTTTCAACATTCCCTGCATGTGTGTCCTATCCACAGCGCGCGTGAAGTTTCTTAAATGGGCGCGTGAAGTTTCTTGAGAGTATGGGTCGCGCACTGTTCCGTATGCTTCCTAAACTTCGCCCAAAATCACGAATGCTTGTCTGCGTTCTCATCCTTTGCATGCACGGAAAGCTTCTGGTGTTCTGGCGCCTTCTCTTCCTGGCGCGTGGAAAGTTCTTTCCTCTCTGCTGGTGCGTGCCTGAGCTGCTCCTTTCTGCATGCGTGGAGTGGTCTCCTTTCCTCAGTTGTTCATGTGATTACATCCCTTTTTGGATTATCCTTCTTCGGCCAGTGCATGGCTTTTGTCAATTTCTGAGTCCTTTATAAACTGTTCTAGTTCTTTCCTTATGTTGGGCGCCTCCTCCCAGCGTAGGAAGTTTTCCTTTGGACTGTTCACTTGCTACGTTGAACAATGGTCTTGGGAAATGTGATAGAACAGTTGTTCTTCTTCAAAAACGTGGTGATCCTCAAACTGTTCCTCCTTCCTTTAAAACGTGGAAACCCTTCTCCCACAGCTGTGTGTGAAATTCAACTTTAGATTTTGATAAAACCTTTTTGATGAATGCGTGGAGCTTGAAAAACTAAAAACCTTTTTAGATGCACAATCGATATTTCTTCGCTCACAATGGCGTGAGTTTCTCTTGCATAATGTTAACAAAATATTATGTCTTCCTGAAGAAAAAGAAGCTTCTGACTTTTTCCACCGGGTTTGATGGAGGAAGTTACGAGGATTAATTCAACTTCCTCTCATCCGGGTAGTGGCTTAAGTGCCAGGGGGAAATGGGAAAAGTAACGGGAAATTGCCAACGGGAATGGAAAAATGGGTTGGCAATCCCCGTCCAATTTCCCCATGTGGGAAATTGGGGAATTTTATGCCCGTTTTCCAATCCATGATTTGGCAATTGGCAGAGGAAAACCCACGTGCGGGAAATTTGAAGGAAATTGCTAGGAAAGTGGAAATCCGGGTTTGGGATGCCAACCCGGCGATTGAAACAAAAGCTAACTTCCCCGGCACTAAAACTTGTCGGATGAACCTTCATTTATATTTATTTAATTAAATACTCCTTAAGTGATTAATTTAATCAAACAAGGAGCAATTAATTAATTAAATATTAATTAATTATTTTAATGCGTTTTATAGCTGGCGGGAAGAGTTCTTGCCCGAAAATCACGAAACGAAGACCGAAACGATCACAAAAATAAGACGATCGCAAGGAGTCCAATGAACCACGCAAAGTAATACTTTTCAAAATTTTCTAATTTTTAATTATTTAATTGTTTTTTGACAATTTTGCGCAGTCAAAATTGGCTGATAACAAGTAGATAAGAGCATAAATAATGAACTAGATGTGTTTGTAATAAAAGAAAAATAAAAAAATAACCAAGGATCGAAAGGAGAAACTAGTAAGAAACATAGAGAAGAAAGTTGGGTGTGTAGGATTTTCTGATTTCACAGGACAAGGACCATACTCCATCTTAGAAAATCTATCTAAAAGGCCTCGCAAATATTACATATGGTCAACTCTAGGCTATGTCTTCCGAGAAGAGGCGGGAGATGCGAAGTGGACTCAATGCTTCGACGAAGAAAGGAGGTTGAGGTCCCTATTTTGGGAGGCAGAGGCGGATCCCTATGCTCCACAAGTGAGGTATTATGTAATGGTATTTCAATTCATGATGTCTTTGTTGATGGAGGTGCTATAGTTAATGTAATGACCGAGTCTATAATGAATATGTTGGGTTTAAAAATGATTGCCCCTCAACACTTATGTTAAGGTCATTAAATAAGGGAAAAACTAAACCGAGAAGGTGTTGTTTCAAATGTGGCAATATCTGTTATGGGTGTTGTATGTGTAGTAGACTTTCAGGTGATGAAAAATGGTATTGTTACATACCCAATGTTGTTGGGAAGACCATGGCTAAGGAGAGTTCATGTAAAAACTACTAGAATGAAGGCTTCATGACACTTGGACGTGGTAGAGAGAGGGTGAAGATAAACGTTATCCCTCGGCATCATAAGACAGAACCTGTGGATTCAAATGATGAAACTAATGATTGGACATCCTCTGATTACTCTAATACCAGTGAAGTGGACACAGAAGATGAAGAAAGTGAGGTTGATGTTTCGATCATGGATATCCTTCCAATCACACTGACTCATGAACCCATAAAATTATCTAAAGAATAAATTGATGATCATCTCCAACAAATAAAGATGGGTGATGCTGTGAGGGAGAATGAGAAGGAATCCTACCTCCGGCTCTTGAGAAGGTACATACACCTATTCACTTTTGATTACAAGGAACTCCATCAAGTAAGTTGGGTAGAACATTCTATTGAGATGGTAGATGGTGTTAAGCCCATAAAGCAAATGCCATATAGAATGAATCTTAATTTTTCCAAGAGCGTAAAAGAAGAAATAGATAAGTTGTTTGATGTAGGATTCATATTTGTTGTGGAGAATTTAGAATGGGTTTCTCCCATTGTGATCTTAATTAAAAAGAATGGGAAGTTACGCATTTGTGTTGATTATAAGAAGCTCAATAAGGCAACAAAGAAGGATCATTACCCTCTTCCATTCTCGAGATCGAGCTTGAATGAAGTAGTGGCTAAGAGTGTTATAGTTTTTGATGGATATAGTGGATACAACCAAGTTCACATAGAGGAGAAAGATCAGATTTGAAGACCACGTTCACCACTCATTGGGAATGTTTTCTTATAGAGTTATGCCTTTTGGGTAATGCTCGCGAAACATTCCAGTGTTTGATGAATAGGGTGTTTGAACCCTACATTGGGAACTTCATCGAGTAATTCTAAATGATTTTTACATCTATGGGAGCAAGATGGACCACCTGCACCAAATGGAGACAAAATTTCAAAGGTTAGATGAAGCACAAGCCTCACTAAACCCCACAAAGTGTGTCTTTGGATGTTCTAAAGGCATTTTGTTAGGGCATGTTCAGATCCAGAGATGGTATTGGCATTGATCCGATAAAGTTTCAAAAATCAAAGAGTTACCATTTCCTATGAATAGAAGTAAGTTGAGATCATTTTTAGGTCATGTGGGTTACTATAGAAGGTTCATCAAGAATTTCTCAAAGATTACATGACCACTAACCCGAGTTCTTCAAAAAGGATGTTACTTATGAACCAGGAAATAAGGCGCATGAAGCTTTTGAACAACTAAAGGAAGCCCTGGTGTCTTCACCTATTTTAAAGAATCCAGATTGGAGCAATCCATTCATTGTGTATATTGATGCCTCAGATGCAGCACTAGGAAGTACTCTGAGCCAAAAGGATGAAAATGGGAATGATCATCTAATTTACTTTGGGAGTAGACAAATGAGCAATGCTGAGGTAAATTATATTGTAACTTAAAAAGAGGCTCTAGCTATCATTTTTTGTAAAGAAGTTTAGAAATTACTTGCTAGGGCAGAAATTTATAGTTGTAACAGATCATCAAGCTTTAAAATATATTGTAAATAAGCCTAACCCATCAGGGAGGATAGCAAGATGGATAATTTTGCTACAAGAATTTGAATTTGATATTATAGATAGGCCAGGAAAGAAGCATGTCAATGCAGATGCACTCTCTCGAGCCTATGATGGTTTAGGTTCATCTTGTGATGATGATGATTTCTCAAATGTAGCATTGTTATCCCTTGACACAATCCCTAGTGAATATATAGATATTTGGAATTATCTTGAATGAATTCAAGTTTCCTGATGGTGTCAATGCAAAGACTAAGAGGAAGATTACTCAAGCCAGTCATCCATATTCTATTCTACATGGAGTATTATTTCGGATAGGACACGATGGACATCTGACAAGAGGGTAGTTGGACGTGATCAAGGGAAGGAGCTGATAGAAGAATTCCACAATGGTACATGTGGAGGACACTTCTCTAGACAACTTATAACAAGAAGGATCTTGGATGCAGGTTATCACTGGCCCACTCTTTTTAGATATTGTTATAATTATTGTAAGATATGTGATATTTGTCAAATACATGGTAACCGTAAGACTTCATTAGCTCCATTATTCCCTATTATTCCACTTGGTCCCTTTGAAAAGTGGGGAATAGACATTGTAGGTCCACTTCTAACTACCCCACGCCAAAATAAGTATATTGTAGTTGCCACAGATTATTTAACCAAGTGGGTTGAAGCTAGGCCATTGAAAACAACTTCCATGGATTAAGTGGCAAGGTTCATATATGAACGCATTGTCACTAGATTTGGTTATCCATTAGAAATTGTATGCAGATCAAGGAAGCCACTTCATTAATGAGGTGGTAGAAGCCCTAGTCAATAATTTTTCTATTAAGCATAGGAAGGAAATAACATACAAGCCAAGCACAATGGACAAATTGGATCAAACAAATTTTGTGTTATGTCAAATTCTAGCAAAAGATGCAGCCTTGGGTACATAAGTGGGATAAAAGGATTCATGCAGCATTGTGGGCATATAGGGCAACATCAAAGTCAACAACATGATACTCCCATTTCGGTTGGCTTATGGCATTGATCTAGTTCTTTCTATTGAGTTTGATATTCCCACTTTGCGAGAGTTGTGAAAAATGAAAGGATGAATGAAAGTGATTCAAGAAAAGAAAGTTTGGTGCATATTCATTTGCTAAAGGAAATGAGGGAAATAGTGAAGGATACAAGCTATAAGAAGAAAATGAAGCAGAAGGAATACTTTGATCAAAAGATCCATTAGTCTCCATTTCATGTTAATGACTTGGTTATAGTATATGATTCTAGATACAAAAAAGAAGAGAGAAAATTTCTTCCAAAATGGATGGGGCCCTACAAAATAGTAGTTGTGCATGAAAATGGTACATACCAATCTGGAGGAATTGGATGGCACTCCCATTACAAAATGGGCCAACCACGACAAGTTAAAGATTTTCCAAGCACCGAATAGTCTACTCAGGACGGAGTAGAAGCTAGGAAGGGGAAGATGTCGACACTAAAATTTTCCTCTGTAATTTCTATTTTATTAATGTATGTATTAGGAATAAGATGTTGTTAAGTATAATTAGTAGTGGCGTCCAATAGAAGATAATGTATTATCAAGACGGTGCCACCAATAAAGTAGAGTACGGTAATGCCAAAGTACAAAAGGAATGTTGTGGTAAAAAGTAAATATTTGTCGTAAGTGGTTCGGTAATGTTAAAATGTCAAAGTTAGGGTAAGTAGAGAAGTAGGGTCTACATGATTAGGAATTAGAAATATTATATTTGTAATAAGGACAAGGAGTGATGTCATAAATATTTTGTGTATTTTATTTGTAGAAAAGTCTAAAAGGTGGAACCCATGTGAGATGATAAGGTTTATCTTATCTTAGAAGATAAGCCTGAATGTAAAGGAAAGAGTTTAGGCATAGAATATGATTGGATGGAAGAGATTTCATATCCTATCTTAGAGATATGGTGGATAAGCCTAAATTCCTATAAATAGAGAGGCCATCCCTTCTCATTTATCATAGAGAAAAGTTGTAATAATTATTTTATAAATAAAGGATTCTTTGTGAAGGTGTGTTAAGGAAGTCATCAAGAGGAGTAATTGTGAAGTTTCTTCCATAACCATTGTTGGAATCAAGTGGAGTTGGTAACACTTGGAGTAATTAATGGGTGAGACTATAATAATTCCATGATAATAATATATTTTACGATTGTATTTCAGATTTGTCATCATTATTTTTTTGTCATAGTCTCTGTGGTATTCTTGTGTTATGTTTGTTGTTGTGCTTCCAGATTACTACCACTAAACCAAAAGTTGTGCATTACTAAAATAATCATAGCACGAGGAGTTCCCGATGAAATATTATCGAGTGCCGGATTCGTGTTGTGATCACTGGGAAACACATCAAGGGTTCCATGAAAAATGTATTTATCAAAGTATTTTCATATGCCTCTATACTTATGTGGGTCATCACAATCCCCTTTGTTTCAATATTGGGTGCATTTTTAAGCCACAAAAAAACCATGTACATGTGTGAATCCTTTATGTTTCCATTCATATCTGTCAAAATAAAGGATTTAGATTGCAAGGAATGGAAATAGAAGAGGAAAAGGGAAAGCTGGAATGATTTTTTTACTGTACTAATAGTATTTTGCCCTTATATGTTTCTAGAGGACATCTTCACGAAATATTGTGAAGCGATGATGCAAGTAAGAAGAGACGATGCACTCACCCTTTAAATTTACATACCTTCATCATATAATAAAATACAAAATGAATTCATACACTCATTTCATCTAAAAACTCATTACAAATCATCACAATTTGTTAATTCATCTAAGAGTAATAAGTTATTACTTTGCTTTAGTAGGAAAAATGGCTCAAACCTTGTCTTTTCTAACAAATTTAACTAAAATGGCCTACATATCTGATGTTTCTTCTCTGCATATAAGGCTTATGTCCTGTTATCAACTCTTAATCCACTTTATTCTGCACTTATTCAATAGTTCATCCTTCACCAAAGGTGGCTTCTACTCATTTACATTCACTTTTCCTTACTTGTGTTTTCCTAGTCTCTTGTTTAATCCATATTATTGTCCTCTTCTAAGCCTTTTAGTCTTTACCCCTATTTCACATACATTAACATCACTATACAATAAAAGGTACAATTAATTCAAGGAATTCAAATGTTTTCGATTCACTCCTTTGTCCAAACTAGCTACAAAACCCTTAAGACAAGGTTACTTGGTTCAATCATGCTCAGAGTGATCTAAGACTTCCCAAAAACTAGTTTTCACTTCCTTAGTTATCTTTCAACATACCAAAGGATTATATAAAATGTTAGCTTCTAACTCCTTTGTTTACTCTTACTATCTCACTTCTTCACTTTTTCTCTCAAGAAAACAACAAACCTTAGGTATTTTTGCAGCTCAAATAACTCCTAATGCACACACTTCCAAGACACAAAATCAGTCTTCTCGAGCACCTATTATTTATTTATTCAAGCATGCAAATTATCAAATCCTTATTCCAATAAAAATACTACTTCCTTAGTACTCCATTCCTCTAATCGATTCGTCGTGATTTGTGTTTTTCAACTTATGAAAAAACTATCATGATATGAGGAATTACAACCATTAGTTCATAAAAATGATTTAATATCCTTTATACCCTTTGAAGATGATATGTTGAGAAAATGGGAGAAAAAAACTTTAGTTTGGGTCTTCAATAGATAAACACTAGCTCGTGATCGACCTGTAAGTTTCTCCAGGGGATCTAAGAAGGGAGAATTAGTTATAACTTTTCCTCTATATCAATTCAAAAGCCAATTTTTTTGTGAAGGTCTATCTCTAGGTGAATTGACTTTAGATTTTATTAGTAGATCGAAAGAAGAATTTAAATGCTTCGATCAAGAAGATGTTGACTGAAAAAACATAGTGAAAATAATGTATAAACCCTTAAATCAATGATAAGAGTCCAGAATTTTCTTAAGTAAAATTTTGACTCTTATCTTGTATTTTGCAACTATTATAGAACTCCATAATGTTTTATCCCCTACAACTCATTACTTTTACAACTCCAATCACATGATTATACATAGTCTTTGACTCTTAACATACATGGATGTTTCACTGAATTTCTACTCCTTTAGATCATATTCACACATTTTACCATCATTTATTGACACTCAGAACATAGTTAAGAACTAACAAGACACTAAATAAAGCTTACCAGGGTTCTCATAGTTAGGTTCATAGTTCATTAAACTTATAATGTAGACTCACAGTTCAGTTTGAAGATGTATTTAGCAATGGTTCAAGATACTCCTACAATAACATGAATCTATATTTTCTTTATCAATAGTAAGATGTAATAAATCTCAACTTTCTCTCTCCAATGCTTCTAAGAGATTCCATAGTACTCTTGATTTTCATGTACAGGCTGGGTCATAACATTCAATAAATTACGAGTTCAAGGATCTTAAACTCAACCCATTTTTTAAACTAATCACCTTAAGACTCCAAATCTCTCAAGCTTGAAAAAACACTCCCATGCATCTCTACAAATGTCATATCACACTAAAAATACCCTTCCCCTCAAGAAAGAATTGGAAACCTCATGCGGTGTTCATATACACATAGTTTTAGTATGGATTGGATGTCAAAACAAAGGACTCACTTCTCAATGTTCATGGAATGATGATGCCAGTTAAACAACTATATATGTAAATCCATCAAATAAGCATATAATTCTGATCACAACATCAAGAGAAACCATTAATGTACAAAATTTCAGCAAAATATAGGATAGCCAAAGTTTCTATTCATGGTTCCATCTTTTACTTAAAAATCCATTTGTCTTTTGTTTCCGAATGCCTCCTCCATGAGGATTCTCCTTTTCCTCACCTCCTCGGGCAATTAACTAACCCCCTCTCTTGAATACATATTCTTACTTATCAAAATGTGAGGAGTAACTAACTTCAACCCTAACTTGAGATAAAAACTAACCAAATCATGAATTAACTTGAGTTCGAGATGATTTATCAATAATATTACTTAGATTGAAGCACTTTTAGTCCTTTACAACCTTACATATCCTTCCTATGTCTCATTACACCTTTGAACTTAACTCTACATTTCAAATTATTTCCTTTGGAGGGAAATTTAATATTTAAATTTAATTGGGAAGAGAAGTCTTCAAAGACTCAAAACACACCTAGACACCTAAATGTCCTCCTATAACAATTGAAAATCCAAAAACCTTGGTTTATTTTCCATATCATTGATGCTCCTGCATCATACTTCCAAGGTGGAAGAGATTGCTTGTTATTACAAAGAATTCTTCTTATTTTTCTTCTTCCAATTTTACTCTATCTTTGATTTCTTCTTCTTCTCAGTTGTTTCTTCTTCATCTTCTTGTTTTCTTTATCTTCTATTATCCTTTTATTTATTTTTCTTGCTTTGATTCTCTAAAATGCCACCAAGATTTAGCATCTTCTTCATTTGAGCTCTCTTAAGAGATTTTTATTCAATTCCTCTCACTTCTTTGTCAGGTATACCTACACATTCACATTCAAACCATTCATTAGATAGAAAACATGAAGACCTTTGAGTCTTCAACACTTATTTTTACTCTTCCTCTAGCTTCTCCTTCTTGAAATCAGCTTCAAACTTTATTTTTCCTTCGCTTTTGTCTTTATTTTCCTCTTCAAACATCTGATCATCATATTCAAATTCTATTTAAGAATCATAGTAATCTTCCTCATCTTCACTTTCTTATTCATTTTTACAAAATTATTCATTTTTTCATCCTTTAGGAAAGCTAAGAACCTTGATATGACTTCCTCTTCATCAATTTTCTAAACCTCTTTAAGGATCACCCCTTTGATGACATATTTCTATTTTTTTCTTACATTCTTCTTCTCTTCTCTCAGCTTCTTTTCCCCTTCACTTATCTTCTTTCTCAGTTTTACTCTTTGTTAACTTCTTACAATCAACTCCACAAGCCACTTTACCTTCTTTTTCATCACAAATTCTACTTCATTACATTCTTCCACCGTGCTCTTAGCTCTCACAAGATCTTATAACTTTTCCACATCCTTTCTAAACTCCCTTATTTTTGTATCTCATCTCTCTCTCTCTCTCTCTCTCTCTCTCTCTCTCTCTCTCTCTCTCTCTCTCTCTCTCTCCTTATTTATATTTCCATACACAACCTGCACCACACCTTTCACATGCACTTATACAAGTTATTAGCAACAAAGAAACTTTCAAACTTCATTAAAATTTCAAACTTCATGAAGACTTGATCTGATACCAAATGATGCAATTACCATTTAAATTTATATACCTTCATCATATAATAACATAAAAAATTAATACATACACTCATGTCATCCAAAAATCATTACAAGTCATCACAATTTCTTAATTCATCCAAGAACAATAAGTTATTACTTTGCTTTAGTAGGAAAAATGGCTCAAACCTTGTCTTTTCTAATAAAGATAACTAATATGGCCTCCATATCTAACTATTCTCTACATATCAGGTGTATTTCCTTCTATCAACTCTTAATCCATTGTTATTGCACTTATTCAATATTTCATCCTTCATCAAAGGTGACTTATAATCATTTACATTCACTTTTTCTTACTTGTGTTTTACTATTCTATAGCTTAATCCATCTTATTTTCCTCTTTTAAGAATTTTATCCTTTACCCCTAGTCCATATACATTCACATCACTATAAAATAAAAGGTAAAATTCATTTAAGGAATTCAAATGCTTGCAATTCACTCCTTTGTCCAAACTAGATACTAAACCCGTAAGACAAGCTTCCTTGGTTCAATCATGCTCGAAAGATCTAGGACTTCCCAAAACTTGGTTTCCACTTCCTTAGGTCTCTCTCAACATATCAAAGGTTTATATAAAATATTATCTTCTAACTCCTTTGTTTACTCTTCCTATCTCACTTCTTCACTTTTTCTCTCAAGAAAAAAACAAACCCTAGGATAGTTGTGCAACTCAAATAACTCATAATGCACACACTTCCAAGACAAAAATCATTTTCTCGTGAACCTAATATTGATTTCTTCAAGCATGTAAAATATCAAGTCCTAACTCCAAGAGAAAATAATACTTCCTTAGCAATCCATTCCTCTAAATGAGCCTTGTGGTGTGTTTTTCAACTTATGACCAAACTATCATGAATATGAGGAAAATTTACAACCATTGGTTCATCATGTTCGGTGAATGTCGAATTGGAGAAGTTTGAATTTGTAGGTAAAGTGGGTTATGAGAAAGGGGATAATCATCTGGCCAAGATGGCCATGGATATTGAAGACATGAAGGGCAATATGAGGCTTACAAAGAGTTTTTCCAGTTCCTCTTTAATGACTAACACAAAATAAAAATGCAAGTAATGGGGAAGCTTGAAATTATGAAAGCCAACTGTAGCAACCTCTCAAATGAGGTGGATCACATCAGATATATTTTACATAGCTATATGGAATGGAGTGTTGTCATTGTGAAATCCACTCTGCAACATCTCCAAACCCTTGGTCAGTTGGCCAATGCTTACAGGCTCGTGGATGAGCATGGAAATTCGAAGAAAAGAAAAGGGGATGCTACTAGATGTGACCTGGCATCATTGGGGGTCAACATTGAGTCTTTGTCAAAGGAATGGGTGAAAGTGTTGGATGGTCTTGAAAAGGCCAAAAAGTGATGTTTGTCGGGGTGGTTATTATTATATTGTTTTTCTTTTAAATTTGCTATTAGTTAGTTTGTGGTTTTATCTTTACTATTATTACTCTTTTTGTTGTGTTTTAAATTGGTCTATATGCTCATAAGAGGATCTCATATATGATAGTCCTTATATATGTTTCTTTTTTATTGCTATGTAATGTTTCACCTGCTCTTTTTGGACCTTTGAATTGTAAGGGATAGGGCCCCTCAACCCTGTTTCACCTATAATAAAAAAACCATTGTTTCATAAAAATAAATTCTTTAATATCCTTATAGACCATTTTAAGATGATATGTTGAGAAAATGGG
Source organism: Taxus wallichiana var. yunnanensis (assembly GCA_018340775.1). Classification (NCBI taxonomy): domain Eukaryota; kingdom Viridiplantae; phylum Streptophyta; class Pinopsida; order Cupressales; family Taxaceae; genus Taxus; species Taxus wallichiana. The sequence goes on from CM031237.1 coordinate 370,016,576, forward strand.
AGAAAAATACTTTTGTCTGGGTCTTCAATAGATAAACCCTAGCTCAAATTGACTGTAGGTTTCTCCAAGGACCCTAGAAGGGAGAATTAGTTATAACTTTTCTTATATATCAATTCAAAAGCCAAAATTTTTGTGAAGCTCTATCTTGAGGTGAATCCACTATAGATTTGAACAGTATCTCGAATAGAATAATGTAAAGGCTTCTTATCAATAAGTTGCTGACTAAGAAAACATAGTGAAAACAATGTATAAACCCTTAAATCAATGATAAGATTCCAAAATTTCTTAAGTAAGATTTTGGCTCTTCTCTTTTATTTTGTAACTATTATAAACTCTCCATAATGTTTCATCACCTATAACTCATTACTTGTACAACTCCAATGTATGTAAATTCAATCCCATGATTATACACAGTCTTTGAATCTTAACATGCATGGATATTTCATTGAAGTTCTACTCCTTTAGATCATATTCACACATTTTCCCATCATTTAATAACACTCAGAACATAGTTATGAACTAACAAGACACTAAATAAAGCTTACTAGGATTCTCCTAGTTAGGTTCTTGGTTCATTAAACTTATAATTTAGGCTCACAGTTCAGTTTGAAGATGCATTTATCAATGGTTCAAACTACTCCTACAATAACTTGAGTCTATATTTTCTTTATCAACAATATGATGTAATAAATATCAACTTCATCTCTCTAATTATTCTAAGAGATTTCACACAGTACTCTTGATTTCCATGTACAAGCTCGGTCATCACAGTCAATAAATTACAAGTTCAAGGATCTTAAACTCAAGCCATTTTTTTAAAACTAATCACCTTAAGACTCCAGATCTCTCAAGCTTGAAACAAAACACTCCCATGCATCTCTACAAATGTCATATCACACTAAAAATACTTTTCCTCTCAATAAAGAATTGGAAACCTCGTGTAGTGTTCATATTCACACAGGTCAAAGTATGGATTGGATGTCGAAATAGAGGAATCACTTCTCAATGTTCATGGAATGATGATGATAGTTAAACAAATATATATGTAAATCCATTAAATAAGCATATAATTCTGATCACAACATCAAGATAAACCATTAATGTACAAAATTTCAGCAAAATATACGATAACTAGGGTTTCTATTCATGGTTCTAGTCTTTTACTTACAAATTTCATCCTTCTTTTGCTTCCAAATTCCTCGTCCAAAAGGATTCTCCTTTTCCTCGCATCCTCGAGAGGTTAACTGAACCCCCTCTCTTAAATACATCATCTTATTACTTATCAAAAGGTGAGGAGTAAGTAACTTTAACCCTAACTCAAGATCACATTTAATAAACTCATGGATTAACTTGACTTAGAGATAATTTATCAACAATATTACTTAGATGAAGCATTTTTAGTCTTTACAACCTTACATATCCTTCCTATGTCTCATTACACATTTGAACTTACCTTTACATTTCAAATTTTCAAATTCTTTCCTTTTGAGGGAAATTTTGAATTTAAATTTACATTGGAAAAAGTAGTCTTCGAGGATCAAAACACACCTAGACACCTAAACGAACTCATATAACCTCCAAAAATATAAAAAAACCTTGAATTATTTGTCATATCATTGATGCTCCTACATCAAGAGACATGACAAGGATTGATCAAGAGATCATTTTTATATAAAAATTTCAATAAACATCCCTAAATGGTGCTAGTGTAGAATATATTTTTGAGATCTTTCCATCGACTATGAGAACATGACAAACAGACATTGGGAGCTCTAGTTATGTCTTGTCAAAGTTCAGTCAACGGGAAAGTCAACTTTTGTCAACAAGTCAATAGTAGACCAATAGCATTGTGACACATGGTAAAAAGGCATTGGCAAAATTGAAGAGGTTTTCACTACCGGGCTTCAACGGTTGTAAAATGATATAGCTCGTGGGAGCAAGAGGCTCAACTTTTGTTATGAAGGGGAGCTCGGACGTCGTGAGGACTATGGTATTATCACCAATGTGGTGGGTCCTCAAGCCACCATGTGGCTTGCCACCACTTAGCCATATTTCATTTTGAATATCATAGTATTATATGGTCAAATTTTATATTATTCACCATGTTACTATGTTATTTCAATTTGTAATGTTTTGAGAATTGACCGAGTTTATTATCCTTGCTCGGTATTATTTCTACTAGCTCGGAGAGCTTATCACACTGAAGGACTCAACATATAGCTCGGCACATGGCTTGATAAAAAAACAGCACATTAAACCAACTGACCACCACTCCAAACATAGCGGCCAACACATAATCCACCAACCCCCAATGATAAGCCAATGACCACGTGGTGAAGCGGTGGGGCATGCAAAGCCCATGCATGGAGAAGTCCACGTGAAAGGAGGGGAGGCTAAGGTATTAAATACCTTAGCAAAACAAAAATGCCACCCCATGTGGGATTTTATCCCCTTTATCATGCAAGTTGCGCCACTATGGGGAAATAAACCCATCTACATGCTACGGTTAGGCTTTTAATAGCCTTAGGATAAATAATGTAACATTATTTTAGGGCCCCATTTGGGTATAAATAGGGGACCCCTTGCATTGTAAAAAGACATGGAGACACCAAAGCTTATTATTTTTTAAGCTTAATTGTGGGATTTGGGAGATATAGTAATAGGATAATTTTAATATAGTTGTGGGAACTATATTAAAATCCTAAAATTACTATAGGAAAATATTGTTTATTGGCCTATTATTTTTTAGGAAATAGTAGATGAAATATTTGTGATTGGGAGTATCACACTACCCAATAGGCCCATTGAGCCACAATATTTTTCACTTGCGATGCCTAGAGTATCGACCGGAGTGCTAAAGAATGTCGGGAAGCATTGGGAAGGCTGATTGAGTTTCGAAGGAGGTTTTGCATCATAAAGGTGAAGAACGATTTGAATAATCATCAGAAGTTCTTTGAAGGATCAACGTACTTCTAGGAAAGTGGAAATTCCATTAGGTTTTATTGTAAGAAATAACATTATACTTACAAATTTTTACTAGTGGAACGATTCGATAAGAACCCGGAGATGTAGGATATTATTGAACTCGTAATCAATCGTGTGCAATTATCATTACATTCTTTCATTTATTTTAAATTGATTACTTAAAAGGAGAAACTTGTCGAGAAAATAAAATAAGCCTATAGGGGTCCGAGATCAGATAGATAAAAACTTGATCATTTTTGATCAAGGATTGGAAATAATGTTTAGGTTTCTCCATCATTGATCCTCTTAGCATCTTTTGGTGGTTTTCCAAGAATTACGTTATGAAGGCATGACCATTTTTGTGTTTTGCATTGAGATTAAAAAACGAGTGGGCAGGCCCAATTATTCTTTCATATTAGATAGCTCAACTCGATTACGATTCCAAACAGAGTGTGTTCCTCAAAGATTGGTGCCAAAGCGCATCATACTATCTAGGAGGCAATCATTTGAAAAATCATGACATTTATGGAAACAATCTACAATTTTTGGTGGATGCCCATGGTCAAGGTATTATTTCAATAATAAGGATGTTGTAGCCTAACTCCTATGCCACATTATGAGGCTAATAAAAAATATCTAAATTTGGATGGGAACCAAAGAGGCCATCATGATAGTGCATTAAATGTAAAGCATATTCATGAAGTTGAACCTATTTCATGCAAGGCTCTTTTAACATGGCTTCTTCTATTGGGAACAAATTTTTAAAGGCCATTGAGAACAACCCTTGTGTGTTTTATTCTTTTACTAGGGAAAGGCCAAGCTGCGCAAGGAATGTGACCATGGATTTTTTTTTGGCCGTGAGTAGGAATATTTGAATCTCTTCTTGTTCATTACCTGTATTTATAATTGATGAAACAAAAGTTCAAGAAATTCGACCATATCTGGAAATGGACAAGGTTCCATAGTAGGTAACTCTAAAGCATCTTCATGGGGTTCATGAATATCTAGTGTGACATTGTTCAACAAGGAGGAAACATTATTTGGGTCAAGAGGAAAATATGCAATAAAATCACTATCCAATAAAACATCTTTGTAGTATGGATCATGAGTTATTTTATAATGCAATGCAGTATAGGCATGTGCTATGCTAACATAGAAGTCATACTTTGTGTGGTGTGGACCTTTTCATTGTATAAGTAAGAATTCTAATTCTCCAAGGTGATGTGGAAGGTATTTTTTGATGGAGGATATGTTTTGTGGGAAGTGATGGTGTGACCTATGTATTTATCTTTGGCCTCCACGAGCTTGACTAACCGTATAATAGGATTAACTCTTGCAATTATCATTTATTCCACTTGTATCAATGACTACAAACAAGATGGCTAACATCCTAGGTCCATGTTGTTGCATGTAGAGAAACGATGAACATTTCTTTCAAGATTAAATCTATCGCAAGCGTGTATTCCTCCAAAGTTTCTTGTTGTCATGTCTAGGTAGTTTTCTAAACAAATGGTGTCAAGTATTTGTAACACCTCAATATTACGCTTCACCAAAAACTGAGGGAATTTTTTTAAATTTATTTACCCAATTAATTATCTTGATTCCTTCAATGATTAACATGAAATAATATATTAATCCAACATTAATTAATGTTTAGAATCCATCTTGACAACCTATGATAACCATGTGCAACTATAGGGTTTCATATCCTACCAAATCCTAGATCCTATTCAATCCCCCTTCAATACTCTACACGAGCCAATATACCCAAAGTATATCATTTGGTTAGACCTTTTAAAGGTACAAAGAATCATGTGCATATTCTTAGTATCATCCTCTCACTCACGACATCATTTAAAAAAATGGCGATGAGATAATGTAATCATTCATTCACATTAATATGTGCATAGTTTTGGCATTGTGCTAGTAACCCTAGTTTCATGACTGCACATAATCCACTTAAAACATGTCCTTCCCAATTTTGCACAAACATGTCAATATAGTATCGAGGATTATATTCCATTGTTTAATTATTAAATTAATTTATTCATCATATGTAATCATTTAATTAATGATTAAGTTCAAATACCAAAGCTACAATCATCATCACTTGGTTTATGACTTGTGCAGCTCATGCCAGCTCCATTTTGGGATCCCTATAGGAAAATTTACATTCATATAATGACCCAAGTCCTTACACAATCTGTCCCTCTCCTTATAGCCATCCCAAACTGATGTGGGTATGAATCACATGACAAAAAAGATGCATCACAATTCTTGTCTTCGTGTTCATTACTTTATGTCATCTAAATCATGATAGAAGTATGTATTGGTCTCTTGGAGACACTGCATAATTTGTATACCTCACATAGTATGATAATCTACTATAATATATTACGACCTAAGGATAGGTTTAGTAAAGTATTAGACTTAGTCTAATCCATATCATTAATTAGACATCATTAATTTCTACTTACGAATTAATATTTTTGAAGTAAAATTTTTCTACAAAGATAAGCAATTAAACTCTTGATGATTCAACCATATAAGTTGATTTATACCGTCTTATTCATCCAAGGTCAACGGATATAAGTTCATCACTTTTAATTATCTCCTTAATATATATCCATAAATTCAGGCTTACATTAGTGTTTATGTATATTTATTTACCTCAAGTATACATAATCATGCTTAGGAAGTTGAGGTCTTAAAGTCAATAATAAGATTCACACCATTTAATTCTTAAAAGAATAGTTAAATTTACTAGACATGTTTGTCTTTTTTTTTTGATCATATTGTATAATATCTTTACTTCTTTGAAAAACATTTAATTATTTGTAAAGATATTGAATTCAATAATATTATCACCCAAATATTTGTTCATAATAAAACACTTAGTTGCTTAACCACACTCCCCCAAAAAGAGAGAAAAAATTTAATGATCATTTCATCAACTGATAACTTCATATTTAATACAATGATACATTCATATCCTAAAGAGATTACATTCTTTTCATCCTTTCTTTTCACTACAATCAAGTACAAAATATTTATTACATTCATAAGAGATACTACAAAAATAATCACAAAATGTCATCAACTACCCTTTAACCCCTTTGGCATTAATTTTCAACTTGCAAGTTAAAAAATGAAGTACAACAATGTACATGGTAAGCTCTAAAATAACTAGTATGGAACATTCATTCTAACCAAGTTACATCATTATTAAAGTAAGAGTAAGAATTGGTTACCCACTTCCTTTCTATGAATATCAATTTACTCAAATTGTAAAAGTAAATCAAACAATGCAAGTTGTATTAACTAATCTATTCTTTCAACAAAGATAAACTTCCAATTACACAGTCCTATAACTTAAAGTTATCTAAATGGAAAGATTAGACCACTAGTAATAAGTTCATTCCATTATCTTCCATGAATATTTTTCAGCCCCAAATCATCATAATTTTCTAAGATACAAAAAAAACCTGCTTAACCATTACTAGATCCAAAACTCATCTATAAGTATGCCTTGATCTCAAACTACTTATAAGATCTGTTGGTCAGAAAAAGCCGTGCGGACAGATCTATGGATGGGAGCCAACGGTGTGCGGGGCTTAGCCCCTCTTTGAGACAAGAAAGCGAAGCTGGTTTATTGCTATTTCTACTAGCAGGAACCTATGCAAGTCTCATGATTCGCCTTCGGGGTTGGGATCTCATCCCAAAGTAGAGTATTCCAGGCTGCGAAAATAAAGGAATGAAAGAGGGAAAAAGAGAAAGAAAAGATCCGAAGGGAGAAAAGAAATGAATTCCAAAGCGAGAAAGGTCGGAAGATTTATGTTTTTAGTTTGGTAATGTGAGCCAAACCTACTTGCATAAATAAACAAAGCAATACTTGATAAACAAATGACGGAAAAGTAGATATGAATCAGCAGATTAAACACATATAGATCTAACGTAAGAAAGATCTAACGTATAACATGACTATTGAGCACAAAGTCCGAATAATTGTATTCATTGTTCTTTTATTGCTGAAAGCTCAAAGTCTTTCTCTCCTCACTTCTATTTCTATCGAAAATGTTCACCCTTGAATACAACAAGTATTCTCATATTTATAGAAGATGAGGAGAGAGAAGGCAAAATGGAGCCAACCACTTACAAAATATTTAAAAAGTCAACAATTGACTTGGGCAAGTTTTTGGATGGCAACATCCCATGGTGCAACATGGATGAAGTCATCGTGTATGCCAACATGCTTTTTAAATATCTTACAAAAATGATCAACGGATCCCAAGAAGAAACCACTCTTTAGTGTAAAAGGCACACTTTTCAGCATGTCGACAGCGACTTATCAGCGCCTTTGGAAATGGGCGCACTTATCAGCATGTCGACAGGAACTTATCAGCGCCCTTTGGCGCACCATTTGTCGTGTCAACATGAACTTCCTTGCGCCTTGGCGCACCATTTGTCGTGTCAACATGAACTTCCTTGCGCCCTTTGGCGCACTCTTGACATGTCAACGAGGAATTTATAAGCATCTTTAGAAAAAGGCGAAAAATGGCTAAGTCCTTAAAACTTGATTTTGAAAGATAATTTTGGGCTTCTTTCGAACGTTGTCAAACTTCCTTGGGGCCAAAACAAAATTTTTGGGTATGGTTACCTGCAAATTGCCCTTGACAATTTTGCAGGATAACAGCTGGCTCTTTCTGGGGACTATCTTTGAGTGAAACTTAAGGGTAGAGAATCCCAGATTTTCATGTGCCTATCCATTGGGTACGGAGTCAAAAACAAGGGCGACCGGAGGGAGAACAAAGGAAACACACAACAAACAGAAAGCAAACACACGACAAAAACAAACACACAACTAAAAAAACTATACAAAGAAGAGAGAAAGCTCTACTTCCTGAAGATCTTGAGATGTTGCCCGCTATAGGGAAGCGGGAGCTCAGCTCCATCCAGATATGAGAGATAGAAACTATTCTCTCCATTGAGTTGCTTGATTTTGAAGGGCCCTCTCCATAGGGAATCAAATTTTCCGTGCATGCCCTTTGGTTCTCTTCGCTTGTCCCAAAGAAGGACGAGATCTCCCACTAGAAAATCTCTCTGCTTGGCCTTCTTGTCAAAAAGCCTCTTTACTTGATTCTGATGTTTAGTGATCCTGTCGACCACCTTTACTCTCTTTTCTTCAAGTTTGCCAGATACATGATTCTCTTTTCTAGAAAGTGCAAAAGTTTCATCTTCGATTACTTGTGCAGCGTAGAGCAGGAAGTTCGGTAGAAATGGGAAGTTCGGCATCAGTGCCATATAACACTTGAAAAGGTGACATGCCGAGAGATCTCTTGGGAGTAATGCGGTCCGCCCACAAAGCGTCGTACAAAGACTTGTGCCACATCCGCTGATTTTCATCTACTAATTTCCGTATGATGGTCACCAAGTTCTTATTCATCGGATTCCGCCGACCATTTCCCGAGGGTAATAATCGAGGCATGCGCTAAAGTTAGCCCATATTCGTAACAAAACTAATAACTTCCGCGAGGAGAAGTTAGAAGCATTATCAGCAACGATTTTGTTTGGACGCCGAACGACAATGATATTCTCTTTGATAAAAGCTGCAAACCACCTCGAAGTGGCGTGCTTGGTAGTATGGCTTCCACCCACTTAGTGAAGTAATCCATTCTTTGTGAGGACATAGCTATGTCCAAAGACTCGATTGAGGATTGAGTGTGCCAATAAAATCGATTCCCCATTGCTTGAATGGTTCATTGATGATGACCGGCCTAAGGGGAAGGGCAGCCTGACTTGGGCTTGCCGACGAATTCTTGTGAGGTTCACACTTTGCCACCCTGGTAGCCGCATCTTGAAAAAGCGTTGGCAATAGTACTGGCTCGGATGATCTTGTGTCTTTATCACGGAAGAAGAAAAATGACCTCCAGAAGTGAATTGTGAAAACTTTCCAGCAGTTTTACTTACTTGTTGGGGCTTGTCGACACATCGCGAGAAGACACCGTCATCCGCGCTTATATAAACCATCATCTCGAGATGACATATCGCCGCTCACGAGCTTTATAGTACGCTTCTCCTTCGCAGTTAGGTGCATTGGGCATTCGCCGTAGGTAAGGAAGAAAGCAATGTCGGAGTACCACTCGTCGCTAGTTGCAATAAATAAAACTAGAGGCAGAGAATCAGGTTCCTCCTGAGGGCTTTGCTCTTTGTCGGTACAGTTTGCTCTTTCATCAGGATCTTCTGAATCCTTGTTCTCAGCCATTAGCTGACACTGGCCTTTGCCCCTTACCAGCTTGGTTGGTTTAATATCCAGTCATATTCGGACCTTTGCGATCAATTCCCTCTCAAGCCTCCTAACTCTTTGAGTTAGAATTGATTTCACCGCCGTGTCGGGGACCAAAGCACTACCGTATGCGAGTTCGAATATAATACCTGAAATTCTTCTTTGCTTTGACAACGGCAAAGGCGTGCTTTTCCATTGAGTCATTTTCGATTCGTGAGGCTTGAGAGGAGAACTCATGAATGCGGTGGAGATTCAATATCCTTCGAGTTCTTTTGCATTAGGATTGCAGACACAGTATGTTCGGAGGCGTAACTATACATAATGAAGTCTTTGGAGAAATCCGGACATACCAGGACCGGTGCATGAGCAACAGAAGTTTTTATCTCCTCAAACGATCTTTTCCCTTCTTCACTCCATCTGAAAGTGGGTGACCCTTTCATCATGTTCAGTATGTGGCGGGTCTTCTCAGCAAAATCAGGAACAAAACGCCTAAGAAAGTTCACCTTTCCGAAGAAAGAATGAACACCATTCTTGCTTGTAGGCAGAGTAAGGCTTTGGATAGCCTTAACTCTTTCGGCATCGATCTTCGTTCCTTCTTTGCTAACCACATGGCCTAGCAATTTCCCTTCCGTAACCCCAAAAATAGACTTTTTGGGATTTAGGAAATTCCATGTTCTCGGCACCTTGCCAATACTTGCTCCAAATGATCACAATGATCACTTCGTTGTTTAGAGAACATGGTTAAGTCATCTAGATAAACTACAACGACTTTTCCCATCATGCCTTTAAATGCAAAGTCCATGGCCCATTGAAAAGTAGCATCTGCATTAGTTAAGCCGAAAGGCATCTGCTGTAGGCAAATGTACCCGGGAGTAGTGAATGCTATTTTGAATTGATCTTGAGGAAACTTCAATCGATTGTAGCTTTGAAAAACCATCAAGCATAGATAGCATTTGATCCATTCATGCTTGCGAACTTGATCCATTATCGGGAGAGGGTAGTTGTCTTTCGGCGAAGCTTGGTTCAAGTTTCGGAAGTCTACGCAGATGTGTATCTCACGTTTTTTTCTTGTGCGCTTGGCACATATGTTCGCCACCCAAGTGCTGTGATGAATAGGGAAGATGATTCTTGCATCCAGCATCTTCTGAATTTCGGCTGAATGGTGCCCGAAATCTTGGGATTATAATGCCTTTGCTTCTGGCGAAAGGCTTTGGCATCTTCTTTCAGCGGAATATCGTGCTGAACGTCCTTTGGCTTGAAGGACTTTAAATCGACATAGGACCATGCCAATACATCCATATATCTTTTCAGCAACTTGACAAATTTCCGCTTTTCTTCTGGCGTGCAACATTGCCCGATGTTCACAAATTGCGGATGTGCCTCAGAACCTATATTGACTGGTTCTGTCTCTGGGGATGAGTCAGGATCATCTCGTCTTTTCTTTTTCACAAAACGGTCATGCCTGTCAAACAGGCGCTCCAGAGAAACCAGGCCCTTCGGAATTTTATTTCCTTTGAGCTGACATATGCCGTCGTTCTCCTTTGTTTCGTGGTTTTGACTGTTGATTGATTCGCGGCATGTTGAGGTGGATCCTTCAAAATACAACTCATCAAAATTTTCTGATTTTTCTAGAAAGGCAATGAGGTGATTATCATCGTTGAATACGCCAATCTTTGAGAGTTATGCAGCACGCTCGGGCGGAAAACCACTTGATGGTGTATTTGTTTGTTTTCAAAGCCGGGTGTGGGAGCATGAGAGATCTGAAATGGCCAATGAATCGGCCATATCATTCTGAGCCCTTGGAATCGTTCCTATCGAAAAGGCATCAAATTCCTCAATGCTGTCCCATACTGCATTACGGTAGTGCCTGAGCCTTTCATTTTTCACTTGGTAAATCCTTTTGACCTGATTTACAACTAGCTCAGCATCGCCTTGAACTTTTAGATTTTTAATTCCTCTTTCCTTTGCAGCTTGCATACCGAGTAACAGAGCTTCATACTCAGCAGTATTGTTAGTGTTGAAAAACTGCAACTTGAAAGAAAGAGGAATTACCTCCTCTTCGGGAGATATCAGCACAACTCCAGCGCCGCATCCACTGGTTGCGCAGCTGCCATCGAATTGCAAGATCCAAATCTCATTACAATCCTTTTCTTGAACGAAAACGTCCTTTGTATCCGCCTCGGTAGATAAGAAGTAGTTCCCCAACCCTGATGATTCGAAAAGGATTTGGGCTTTGGGATCTTCGGAGCTAGTGACCAAGTACTTCTTTTGGGATTCCGGTTCTAAAGTTTGCATTACGCCTTTGACTGGAATTCTAGCTTTAGACCAGTCCATGTGAATTTCTCCACCAACTTCGCTGCAAAAGCTCCTTCCTAGCAGAATTCCATAGAATTTCTTTGGAATGTCGGCAAAGGACGGTCATTTTACTCTTTTATCCGGAAAGGTGCGCAAATGCAAATGCGCGTCTTTGATTTGGCCAATCAATGGCACTTGCTTGGTCTCGATGAGTAACATCTACCGAAAGGTTTGGTAAGAGTGAGGCCCAAAGCATGGGCGACTTTCACGGCATGGCGTTATCGGATGCTCGGAATCAATTATCTGATTGCTCAACTTATGGCCGTTGATTAGGAGAGAGAGATAGAAAGGTTCTATCTTGCCTGATGCGGATGTTGAAGCAACATTTATGTGGGATTCAGGGGGAGTGGAAAGGATTCCTTTTGGGGAAGCCTGATTAGATATAACAGCTTGACTTTGGATATACTTAGTCAATCTTACAAGCTGTTCGGGATTTGACTGAAGATACTCAGCTTCAGACATCTGGATCTTGGTCTTTTTCGCATGATCTATTATATCGAATGCGGCCAAGGGTTGCGTTGGTAAAGGAATGAGTCCTTCACTTCGCGATTGCGGAACAGGGTTACTGATCTTGATAGGAATATGAGGGGGCTGATTCGGAGGAGAGATGGGCGGAAAAGACTTCTTTGCAAAAGATTTAATGAGGAGTTGAGTAGAAAGAGGATTACCTCTTCTAGCAATTGTTGGAGGCACGTTTGACACGACCTTCTCATACGTACATGGGCAGCAACTTCCGCTTCCTTTCCTTGCGAGCGGGTAAAAACAGCGTAGGATTGTCCGCTTGCATAGCCCTGAGTACTCTCTTCTTCATCAGATTCATCCTCATCAAATTCCATGTATCCAATAGTAGAGTCGCCAGTCGGTTCACCGACATCTTGATCATCTTCGCCTTGAGACGAAGGTTCTTCATAGTACTGCTCTTCCTCTTCAATTTCGGCCAAAGCATTGACCGGAGGAGCTTCAAGCGCCAACCGTGGAGCAGTTGCAGGTAGACGCGGTCTTTGTGAAACATTGTTAGGAACAAAATTCCTCCGTGGACATCCCGGTACGAGGAACAGGAGAGGCTGGGCCAGTGCTTTTTCATGCGAGCAAATCGTTCGCCATCTTTTGGAATGCTGGATCAGACGAAGTAGCAGGCGAGGGGTCCGAAGATTTGGACTTTGATGATTCCTTTTTCAACTCGCCGGATATTATCAAATTGTCTTCTATCCGGATGGCAGCGGCTGAGCGAGAGGTAGAGTAGGTTACTCGCTCTTGAAGGAGCAAGAAAGCTAACTTTTGAGCTCATGGCATTCACGAAGAAACACTTCGATTCTCGGTGTTGGAAGCATGGCGGAAAGAGGGACACGGTTGATTAATGCATTGAACCGAGGCAACAAAATCACGCATAGTCTCATTGGCCTCTTTCTTGGTGGGTGATCCATGATAACAACGCAAATGCATCCTCGAAGGCTTGTACTGTCTTGAAAGCCTCCCGCAAGGTGGCCTAACCGGTGATAGATCCACCGGCAAATGTTGAAACCATTCGATTGCGGACCCTTGTAGAGTTTCGAAAAGGCGAACCGACACATCTTCGTGAGTCACGTCCAAAATACTGCATGACATAATGAAAGCAGAAATGTGGGAATCCATGCTTTGATTTCCGCTCCCGTCAAATTTAGGAAAATTCTTTCGGTTCCCGTGAGGGAGCGCGTGAACTGGATGTGGCAGTGCGAGAGGACCCATAGCATTTCCCCATGGTACCGCCATTTGAAAGGCCGGAAAGAGAACACGGGCTGGAAGGGTGGTTCCACTGAGCAGCAAAGCGCTACAAAGGGACGTGGAGGCTCCTTGTGAAAACCGGCTCTTCCGTGGGGGTGAGGCGCTTCTAGTTGACCGATCAGCTGAACTTAGTGATGAAAAGCGCGTCGGTGCTACACTGAAATTGTGCCTTTGAAGCCGATCGAAAGTAGGATCGACTTCTCCACGAGCTCGCCTGCCACGCGTAAATGGCTCACCTGCCAGCGTACCTTCCAGATTTGTGACGCTGTGGTGCAGATTTAAAATTTATTTTTGGTTGTACTTGCTGATTTTCTGGTTTTTCTGTCAAAAACCAGCAGCAGGCACTTTTCTGAATATTTAAAAACTATCCTCTTCGAAAAACCGATTGCGGTTAATGACAAATAATAGCGAGGATAAGATGGCAGGGAAGAATAGTAGGCTGATTTTGGATCTGGTCTTTACTTTTTAGAGGGTTTTAAATTTTTGGAAAATAGTCAAAAAAATCCAGATCTACGGAAAAATAATGATTTTGATAAAAACTCAGCGAACTAAAGATCGTAACTAGGCCCGATCTATGACTCTCGGAAGAAATTTTTTTGATTTGAGCACTCTTGCAAATTTTTGGATTTTCAACAAAAGTGCGGATTTGCAAAAAGCGGTGATCTTTTATATTTTCGATTTTATATTATACCACTACCATAGATCATGAGATCTGTCCGATCCCAAGAGTCGCCAAAATGTTGGTCCGAAAATCATGCGCGCGGGACGAGATCTATGGATAAGCGAGCCAACAGTGTGCGGGCTTAGCCCCTCTTTGAGGCAAAAGCTTAGGCCGGTTTATTGCTATTTCTACTAGCAGGAACCTATGCAAGTCTCATGATTCTACCTTCGGGGTTGGGATCTCATCCCGGTAGAGTATTCAGGTTGCGAAAAGAAAGGAATGAAAGAGGGAAAAGAGAAAGAAAAGATCCGAAGGGAGAAAAGAAATGAATTCCAAAGCGAGAAAGGTCGGAAGATTTATGTTTTTAGTTTGGTAGTAAATGCAGAGCCAAACCTACTTGCATAAATAAACAAAGCAATACCGATAAACAAATGACGGAAAAGTAGATATGAATCAACATGATTAAACACATATAGATCTAACGTAAGAAAGATCTAATGTATAACACATGACTATTGAGCACAAAGTCCGAATAATTGTATTATGTTCTTTTCACATTCTGAAAGCTCAAAGTCTTTCTCTCCTCACTTCTATTTCTATCCGAAAAATGTTCACCCTTGAATACAACAAGTATTCTCATATTTATAGAAGATGAGGGAGAGAGAAGGCAAAATGGAGCCAACCACTTACAAAATATCTAAAAAGTCAATAGTTGACTTGGGCAAGTTTTTGGAAGGCAACATCCCATGGTGCAACATGGATGAAGTCATCATGTATGCCAACATGCTTTTTAAATATCTTACAAAAATGATCAATGGATCCCAAGAAGAAACCACTCTTTAGTGTAAAAGGGCGCACTTTTCATCGTGTCTGCGCTTTGGCGCACCTATCAGCATGTCGACAGGAACTTATCAGCGCCTTTGGAAATGGGCGCACTTATCAGCATGTCGACAGGAACTTATCAGCGCCTTTTGGCGCACCATTTGTCGTGTCAACATGAACTTCCTTGCGCCTTGGCGCACCTTTTGTCGTGTCAACATGAACTTATCAGCGCCCTTTGGCGCACTCTTCAGCATGTCAACAGGAATTTATCGGCGTCTTTTAAGAAAAAGACTGAAAAATGGCTAAGTCCTTAAAACTTGATTTTCGGAAGAGAATTTTGGGCTTCTTTCGAACGTTGTCAAACTTCCTTGGGGCCAAAACAAAATTTTTGGGTATGGTTATCTACAAATTGCCCTTGACAATTTTGCAGGATAACAAAGACAAATTGGGAAAGTTATGAAAGTGAGCATTATTCTACTATTAGGTCAAGAAAACTAAATACCAAGGAAAACATGTTATCTCCTAGCTATATGGTGTTTTAAATGACCCTCAGAGTTTACCCATTGAGTTTATGAGAGTTCTTTTACCTCCCTATCGTGACCAAGAGTGATCACAAGTATTTCACCCGATTCTTAGACATTTTTTGAAGTATTGGCCAAGCAGAGATAGGGTAACAGGCGTAGGAGGAATACCTATTCAAATCTTTGGTTGATGGGTTGCTACGCACGTATGACTTCACGAATCCACAACTAGTTGTGAGAGCTTCCTTTTGTCTAGGAGGAACTACTTGTAATGAAAAGCAAGACCACCAAAAGAGTTAAACAATATATGTAGTGAACTGCCTAGCGTGTGCTAGATCCGGGAAGTGTGATACTTCCTAGACGGCTGTCAGTCCACTGTTTTAAATAATTTAATGTGAATAATAAAGTAAATCCTATTGTAATTCGAAATGATTTAGGTATCTCACTTAAAACACAATAAGAAAGATCTAATCTAACATGCTAGGCTAGAGTAGGATCCAAAGGTCAAATAGTTGGTTTTGGGTCTCTGTAGGTCTGACAGAAGTCTCAGGTAGGTCACAGGTGATTAAGGGGATGTAAAATTAGGTGGATAGGTCCACATTCGTATTGTATGATCACATACTGATGTCGATGCTTGGTTAAGGGTGATTGCAGGAGGTTAGGCTTGGCCCGGTGCCGATTCTTGTGGAGTTCTGGGGATGCCACATAATGGGTTTGGGGTCTCCTTTGTGATTGCACAAAGGACTTTGGTTGGTCAGGATGAGGTGTTGGGTGATTTGGGTAGGATTTGGAAAGGTTTTTAATGGGTATATGGAGGGAGAATGTTGAAGGAGGTCAATGGGTGGCTAGGTAAACAATAGGTGATAATATAATGATGAAACAAAATGAACCAGAGAAGTATAACGTTTTACTTACTTGGATTCTAGTCCTGGAAGCCTGTGGAGAGGGATGGAGGTGCTAGTAAGAAGTTGAAGGCTGCAAGTGATCACCAATCGTAGGAGAGCTTATGCATGGGCTGCATGTGCATTCCTCTTTGCTTGGTTAGATTAGATCATTCTGGGGTGGCTATGCAGGAGAAAATGCTTGATCTCTTTCCTTGCATGCGTGTTCTTGCTGGAATTCGATCTCAGAAGATGCGATATCTCTCAAGAAGATCTCAATGTTTGCCAACCTCTTCCAATATTTGCCAACCTTGAAAATAAGGTTGTTTTGCAGGTTAAAAGGGTATCCGAAGCGGTTCTAACCTAACCGACAATGGTTAAGGCTAACCGGCGTCGGTCAAGGTGGGATTTCTTAGGTTTACTAAACTAGGGAGATCCTCTTGATTTTCTTGGATCTCGTGTCATTAACCCACGGATTAAACTAGAAGCTTCTTGTAAGCATGCGGGAATGTGGTTAGAGAGAATGTAGGCATTGATTTTTAGGGTTTGGGTAAGTCTTAGTTAGTTATGGCAACTTACTAAGAACAGGTCTTAAGGTGAGTTGGCTTGATGAGGTGTCTAGGTGAGGTGTATGTGTGGATATTATTTAAATTAAGATATTTAAATAAATATGGTGAGGATAATGAATTAATTAAATTAGATTAATTAAATTAATATTAGTGAGGTGAAGGGGGCCATGGCTAGGTGAATGTGATGAAGGGTGCTTATTTGTCGAGGGACCAAAGGGGAGTGTGACCTAATTTTAGTGTCTAAATTTTGCCCCTTTTTGTTGTGTAGCTTGTATTAGTAAGTGACACTAACAAAAATAAGATGTGGTTGCCCCATGTGTGGGTGAAGGTGATCCCCCTCAAACCAAGAGGCGCGAGGCAACGGGAAAAAGCGGTGAGTGGTTTGATAAAAGGTAAATGTGATGAAAAGAAAGGTGGGTAATGGGGGAAAGAGGAGCAAGGTCTACTTGGGTAAGCTAGGTAATGGGTCAGGGTCAAAGGTAGTAATAGTCAAACGCACACACACACATAAAGCTGCAGACACGATTACTAGGTTGAGGAGTAGGAAAACTCTACATTGTCTAAGGTCAATAGGTTTATCCAAACAAGGTTGAGGTGATTCCGATATCAAGGTATATGATATGGTCGGGAAACACAACGTAGGTTAGGTGCAAGAATGTTTAGGTATGTTCGGCACACCAAAGGTAGTCGAGGATAAACGGTCATGGAAATAAGCTAGGTAAGGTCATTAGGTCAACAACACAAGTAATGATGCCACAAGGTATAGTGAACACATGAAATCAAAGGTCACTAGTGATGGTCTAGGTCCAAATATCTAGGTCACAACATAGGTGAGGCCAAGGTAGGGGTAAAATAACAAGTCCCGAAAGGAAAAAAAGGTAGGTAGCAAATGATGCAATCAAGAAGGTGAGGTAAATGGGTTGGGTAAAAGTGGGGTGGGGTAAATGATCAAGGTTAATGTTGGGTGGGGAAAAAAAAGGTAGGGGTAGGGTAAAGTGATAAAACATAAGGCCATGTGCAGTGAGGGTGACCGATGCTGATCAAGGAGAACCAATGTTGGTAGAGGTCAACCGATGACGGTTAGGTAGGGCATGCGACGATGTCGATCAAGGCTAACCGATGTAAGCTAGGTTGGGTTTGTTATAAAACCAAAAAATCTACATTTTTGTTATTCATTTGTCTTTTAACTAATCGAGAAAACAAAAAGAGAGAGGGAAAAAGATAAAAGTGCTCGGACAAACGGAGCATTGAGTTGGGCGGTGTGAATGATGGGTGATTAATTGGTGAGAAGCGGGTCTATAGGATTAATACGAGGATTTGATTGGGTAGAGGCGGTACCGGTGAACTGATTCGATGATGGAGGAGGCCAAAGAGGGATCGGGTGGGCAACCCAGATGTGCAATGACTAGAAGTTCCACCAAGACGATGGTAGCGTGTGAGGTAAGCACCCTACTCTACGTGTATTGGATTAGGGAGGTTAGAGGATTAGCATATTGTTTTTGTAGGTTGTGTTTGTTTTATGTTTTTGTGGGTGGTTAAAAAAATAAATTTAGGAATGGGGAAATAGTGGGTAAAACGAGGAATGGGCGGGGTAATAAATGGTATAGGGGGTGGGTGGATCTCAAGGGTAGTTTAGGTCATTGTAGGTGGGTAAAAGGGGCAAGAGGGGGTTTAGAAAGGGGGCTTTGGGAAATTGTGGGTTTTACCATGATAGTGACTAGTGTCGATTAAGTTTGGTTGGCATCGGTAAGGGTGGAACTGGTATCGGTCACCAAACGGAGTTACCGATGTCGGTTAAGGGATAACGGGTTGATAAGGGTGAACCATTACCGGTCGGGTTATTGGGAACAAGGGTCTAAAAGTGATGTGGGCTAGGTGGTTAAGATGGGTAGGGTGAAAATAGGGTGTGGGAAAATGATAATTGGTAAAGATGGATATGATGAATGTATATTAATGTTTTATTTGTATTGGATGTAGGGGAAAACGCAGCTTACACGCGGGATAGAGTTCGCCTCTCTGGGTGACAGTACATGGTGCAAATGACCCAGAGGAGCTGCAACATGTGGAGGCAGTTGGCTTGAGTGGGGTTCTTCGCTATTGACATGTAGTTTAGAATTAGCCGAATTTGATGGTCACGCTCGTTGATAGATGGGATTCCATGACCAACACGTTCCACCTACCGATGGGTGAGATTACTATCACCATGGAGGACTTGTTCGAATTCTTCGACTACCCATATTGGGTGCACAGTATACTCTGTCTCCTCTGAGGCCATAGAGGAGCTGATTGTGACTATTTTTGGAGAGGGTATGGCGATTTGAGGTTCCATAGCACCAACTTCAGCTATGGAGAGATGTACCTAGCCCATCCAGAGGAGATGAGGCTAGTGGTTCTATTGATGGAGGCAGTGTGCTGCTATGCACTTCCAGATGCAGAGGGGGGATGGTTTCCTCAATCACTGATGGGGGTACTCCATGACATGATGGTGGATGAGACCCGCTTTACCTAGGCACCAACATTCTTGGTGCAACTGTACAAGGAGTTGTGGGCATATGGGCGGTTGCACTGAGTTTAGCCTATGTTGTACATTTGTCTTGCGCATCGCTGGATGTATGAGCATATAGTTTGTGTGTGGCCTATAAGGATGCCTCGAGTAGACACATTCCCAATGAGATTTGTAGGGTGGGGTACAGGGGAGATGGGTGTCGGTTATTGGAGAGCAACAATCTTAGATGCCCACACATGATGTGGCCTATTTCGGTAGATTCTTGGAAGGGTTGCACGAAGTGGAAATTATCTAGATTCCATATGTGGGATTCCCCTCATATAGACATATGCATGAGGATATAGCTGAGCTCCCGGCTAGAGAGATGGATACGAGGTCACCGTCTTTGGGGAGTATGAGATGATCCGATGGACGAGTCCAGTGAGAGTTCGGGCTAGTATAGGATATACCTCCGCCCTTCCCACAGATCGCAAGCAAGACGATGTGGAGAGGCCCTTACCTCTACCACATCCTACAAAGGCCCACAAGGTAGGAAGAGAAGCCGGTGGACTAGCGGATAGATGACGCTGTGTGCATAGACAAGTATAGATAGTGGTGGGAAGCTCACATATGAGCCATACCACCCTGTGAGGCTGGGCAGTCGGATTTAGCCACCATTATGGTGCAAAGAGATGCCCTATAGGGGCAAGTGGCTACGTTGATTACCCAGTTGGGTATACTACAAACATAGTTTGGAGGGCTCACGAGGTAGAGGTAGCATAGCTACATGTACAGTGGCTAGTCTACAAGCCCGATGATGGTCGGTGGAGGAGAGGGAGATGGAGAGGAGGGGAATGGTCAGTGTCACCTTATAAGCTTAGGTGGCAGGAGGTTATAGAGGCCAGTTGGCCACAACCCAAGCATAGATTGGGGTCTTATAGGCCCAGATATAGGCACAGTGCGGGGGTACCACCACGGGAACCATCATCACGAGCACGGGATCGGGTCCTAATTCATAGGCAGGAGCGGGGTAGGGTCCTGCGGATGCAGTATAGGGGCCAAGACCTATGGGACTACCACAGATCGTGCCTGTATCTAAGTTACGGGATTCCCTAGGTGAGTCTATATATTACTAGGACCAGTTGATGGTGGCTGGGATAGACTTCATATCCTATGTTGAGTACAGAGCATAGTAGGCATCCAGGAAGAGGACAAGATCCCACACTCATAGTGTGGAGAGCACAGGGGGTCAGCAAGCTCCAAGGCTCGATCAGGCAGAGGCTACGGTGCACCGAGAGCCGCCGCTCTGGTTGAGGTACCTGGTAGGGACCCAGGAGCCTTAGGGCATAGGTGATACAGAGATGGAGGACATCCACCGAGATGCCTGATATGTGGTTGCCTAGTTTTTGATGTATGATAGTCTTTTGTGAGTTATACTGGCCTGCGTGCCGAAGAGATAGTTATATTTTTTATCACATACCGGCTTGCGTGCCAACAACAATGAGGATGTATGAGATATTTTGTCTATTTTGAGCATATATTGGCCTGTGTGCCGAAGATATTTTGTATTATTTCATTATTTTGTTATATATATGAGACCATCTGTGTGGCGATGACATTTTGTATTGTGTATCGATCTGTGTGCCGATGATTTTGAGATGATGGACATGATGAGATAGCCATGTAGTTTTTAGATACACATTGATTTATTTATATGATGAGATACATGGTATTTTTATTTGTTGATGTGTTGATGAGATTTTGATTTTTATTTTGATATGGATGGAAAGTAGGTGAGTTAGGCATGATGGAGTTAGGTTGATTTAGGCATGGATCGAGTCGGGTATGTTAGGCATGATCGAGTCGGAGTTTGTTAGGCATGGATCGAGTCAGGTTATAGGCATGGTTGAGTTAGGTTTGTTAGGCATGGATCGAGTCAAGTCGTATGTATGGTTGAGTTAGGTCATAGGCATGGTTGAGTTAGGTCTTAGGTATGGTGCAAAAGTAGGTCTTAGGTATGGTTTGAGTTAGTTTTATTAGGCATGGTGGAGTCAGTCTTAGGTATGGTTTGAGTTAGGTTTATTAGGCATGGTGGACTTAGGTTTGATAGGCATGGTTTGAGTTCATAGTTGGTGAAGTTGTGATTCAGTATTTTATGCAATGAATGATAATATGGGTCATATGTGAGATGTGGTAAATTATATGCATAATGATGTTAGAGAAATGGTAGGCATAATAAATGTATGTTGTGATAATGATTAAAATATGAAGTAACTTGTTGTTTATTTGGTTTAATTTCCAATTTGGGATAAAAAAGGGAAACTAAGTGAGGTGTGAGGAACATGGAAGATGAATTGTTTAGGGTAGAGAATGGTCGAGCTAACCTCCAAGGGCCCCATGCCCTCGGAGTGTTGCCTACATAGTCCCGGTGAAAGGGGACCTCAGGCCAATGTAGTTCTCCCATGAGCTAGGGAAGAATATGATGAGGTATGAAAATGAGTTAGTAGGTTTTAGGCATGGTGTGGGTTTAGGTCTATTAGGTGTGGGTGGATTATAGGTAAAGTGATGTAGGTGGGGTCGATTGTGGTAAAAGAAGAAGATTACCCCAAAGGTAAGCATCGAGGACCAAGTCCTATATAAGGTAATAAAAAATGTAAACAAAGACAAAGGTTAAAAGATAAAAGGGGTTAATAAAGCCACTGATTGGGTAGGATCACACCGAGTAGATCATATATTAGAGGAGGTGATGAACATAATACCCTAAAGACATTACATGATTTATTGTTCTACGTTGAAAAGTAGTCACATGATCACCAAATGTCTAAGTTCCAATAAGTCCCTTGAGGTAGTAGGAAATGGGAATGGGAATGGGAATGGTTTGAAGGGTGAAAAGTGGGTAATTTTGTATCATATAGGTAGCATGCTCTTTGGGAAAGAGATCTCGAGATCACAATGGGCAAAACCACGACTAAAAAGTTTGTTATTTTGACTTATAGTTGAAATAGACTAATGGATGCGGGAAGTCTATATGGGATGAAGAAAATTTAACTCCTTGAGGTCCTCGTGAAGCTGATCGATGCAATAAGCTTTAGTTTCTCTCATTTGTTTTTTTTTTTTTTTTTAGAGCTTTACATAGTTGTCCTTCGAGGGAGCATTCTATTTATAGTAACAATTTCCAAGAAGATGTCTTTTTGAGGGAGTCATCTTTTTAGTGGAATTTTGACTCAAGGATTTTTATCCCATGTGATGGATTTGAAGTCATGGACTAGACCAAGGTGGAGGATAGGACTCTTGTTTAAAAGGCAAGGTGGAATGACCATGGGATCTCATCTAAAGGTAGATGAAAAGTATCCATGAGAATCATGCTATGTACAAAGTGTCATGGTACACATTCAAGAGAAAATAACAACTCGATGGGCACTCACATGATTTTAGTTTAATCATTGGTTAAGTGTATAAAGTGAATAGTGCTCAAGGGATGAGCATGGAAAGAGACAAAAGATGAGGTAGGATGACATTTCAATAATAGAATGGTTGAAGATCCAAGGCGTTAAGGGGGTTCATGTTTAGGTTTACCATCGAAGTTAAGGGGTTAAGGGGTGATGGTTCGATGGAGTAAACATTGTGAGGTAAATAAGAAGGTTATTGGATTCATTTTAAGGTGACAAAGATTTTAGAATCGAGTGGGCGAAAAGGTATTTGGGAAGCTAAGCGAGGCCATGGTATCTGCAAATTTGTTGGTTGAATGTGGGATGGTTTGAAGGGTGTAATAGTCAAAGGTGGTCAAAATTACATCTACATGATGTTTATACTTTTAAGTATCTCGTTACGACATTGGCATATGCCATTGACACGGTTTATGACCAATTGAGAATAACCAAAGATGTTGATTGATTTGACATCTAGGGCATAGGCACTTGGAGACCTAATATGAGCACTTCATATTCAGAAATATTGTTTGTAAAATCAAAATTGAGTTTGAAAGACAAAAGCATGGGTTTACCATCAAGAGGAATGAGGATAATTCCAGCCCCACCCCATGCTGACACTTGGAACTATCGAAGAAGAGTGTCATTTGGTAAGGGGGTTCATCTAGGGAAAGGGTAGCAATTGAATCATCTGGAAAGTCAAAATTAGAGGGTTGATCCCTAGAAATAGGTGCGTCAGCCAATTGGTTAGCGATGGCTTGGCCCTTGATGGAATTTTGATGAATGAATTTAAGGTCAAGATCAACTAAAATCATAAGCCATCGTGTGGCACACCAATTTTGATAAGGTTTGGCATACATGAAGTGTAAGGGGTTAGTGTTGGTCACAACATAGGTTTTGTCGTTGAGTAGGTACTGGTGGAGTTTGGTGGCAACGAAAACTAAGGCTAAGAAAAAAATTCGAGGTGGGTGTATCAAGTTTCATAGTCCAAAAGAGTATGTCTTATGTAATAAACCGCTTACTCCATGTGTTGTTCATCACGATGAGTGAGCATGGCCCCCAAGGAATGATCGGTAACTGAGATGTATAGGTAGAAAGGTTGATATTATTTAGGTGGAATGAGAACATGTGGTTGGAGAAGGTATTGTTTTAAGGCCTCAAAAGCTTTTTGGTAGAAATCATCCCATTTAAAGGAGATATCTTTCTTAAGTAGATGATGAAATGGTTGACATCGATCAGATAATTGTGAAATGAAACGACGAATAGACTGTAATTTACCTTACAGGCTATGGATTTGTTTAAGGTTATTGGGCAGAGGCATTTCGAGAATGGCCTTGAATTTAGTAGGATCAACCTCTATACCACATAGGGAAACAAAAATCCTAGGAGCTTTCCTAAGAGAACTGTGAAGACGCACTTCTTAGGCTGAAGGCGGATGTAATATTTAATGAGATGGTCAAAGATGGTTTTAAGGATGGAAAGGTGCTTGGAGCGGCACTTAGATTTGGCCAAGATATTTTTCACGCAATATTCAAATATGTGATGCATGATGTCATGGAAGATGTAAGTCATAGCCCACTGATATGTGGCACCAGTGTTTTTAAGGAGAAAAGGCATGACTCAATAGCAGAAGGTCCCCCAAGGAGTGATGAATGAGGTCTTGTGTTCATCTTTTGGGGAAAGAAAAATTTGGTTATAACCTGAGAAGCCATCCATGAGTGATAGCATCTCATGACTAGTGGTAAGGTCAACTAGTTGGTCAATCCCAGGTAAGGGAAAGTCATCTTTTGGACATGTGAGGTTGAGGTCACTAAGAAGTCAGGTGAATTGGAGTCCCCCTGTCACTTTAGTGACATGGAAAATGTTAGAAATCCAACGAGGATAATCAAAGGGTAAGATGAAGGAAATGGAAAGAAGGCATTGAAGTTCTTCTTTGACAAGAAGGGCAATGCGAGGGTGCATTTTCCTTAGCTTTTGTTTGATGGGTTTGGCATCGGGAATGGTTACGATATTATGGACCACTATGGTGGGGTCAATACCGAGCATGTCTGCATAAGACTAAATGAAAGTGTGGTTATGATTTCTGAGAAAAGAAGTGATGGCTTCCTATTCAGTAGCATCTAAAGACCGTAACTGATCTTTAGGATGTTTGGGTCATCCTGAGTACGAATGTTGATCTCGATAGTCAATTCATTCAACATGGTTTGCATCTCAGAAGGTAACGACCAATGAATATATGAGTATTCTACACCAAGGTAGGTGAGTATAGATTCATCATCCGACAAAGTGAATTACATTAATTGAAGGTGTATCGTTATTGATCATTTCAAGATACGAGGAGGAAGAGTGGAAGGGACCTTACCCTCATGTTCATAAGTCGAGGCCCCAAGGAAATGGTGTTTATGAAAAAAAAAATTAGGAGGGATAGATTCAAGATCCATCGACTCCTTTGGTGAGGGTGGTGATGAAGGCGGGGCGGGTGAAAAAGGTGGAGAAGGGCTAGTGTCCTTGATAAGTTCAATGTGAGCCTGTTTGGTAGGTGGTTCGGGAAATCCAATACCACTACAGTCGTTATGTTTGTGGGTGGTACATGGAATAATAGTATGGTGGCCTTGCTTATAAAATCCAAAACCAAAACCCTTCCACACACATCAGTGCATGAAGGTGTGGGTAAAACGGTGATTGGAAGTCAGCGAAAAATGTGCAAGTTTGTGACGGTGGTTTGGGTATGTAAGTGGTAGTATGAAGTTCCCCATAGGTGAGACTAGTACAAAGGTGAGGAGGACCATAAAGGAGGAATTATCCTATGCAATGATCATAACGAGGGTCTTTGGTGAAGGCTTCTATACTCTTGTGGAGTAAGGAATGTGTTGACACTATATAGGTGGTACTCCCCGCAGTGAGGTGTTGAAAAACACCTTCCAAGGATCGGTGGTTGGTATGTAGGTAGCTGGAATGGTTGAAGTGTTGGAGGTAGATGCAGAGGTAGAGTTAACATCTTGGGAGCTAATGGGTCAGCCATGGAGGTTGTGGCAGGTGTGGTAGGAATGGAGGAGCTATGTGTGGTAGAAGCAGTGGTTGTCTTGGTAAGTGGAGGTATAGGTGAAGCAAAGTGGTAGTCACAGAGGTAGACACTTTAATGGGTATGAGTACATCATTGGGTCGGTAAAGCATGTTGCATATTTTGAAATTTGATGGATCGGTTGGAATGGTATGGGTGTGTCCTTCATGTTCAAACTTTACACAATAATGCAAAGTGGAAGGAGCACAACCCATGGCATAAATCTAGGGTCTGCAAGCAATAAGTTATATTGGAACTCCCCTCCAAAATGTAAAATAATTTTGGAATAGTACGGGGCCCATGTGAATGTGGAGGATGATGGTGCCTAGTGTAGAGGTGATAGTGTCATTAAATGAACGTAAAATGACAAGATGTTTATGCATGCAATTGTCAGGTATGTACATTTGAGAAAATGCATGGGATGAAATGATGTTAATGCTATCACCCCCATCAATCATCACACAAAGATACCCGTATGTCATCGATGTGGACAGATATGAAGAGGGCTAGAGTGCGGGTCATCATTTTCTGTGGCATGATCTCTTCCTCCGAGAAGCTAAGGGAGGCCACTTGGTGAATAGGGTGGGGCAAAGATGAAGGTGGTAATTTGGTGAGAGAGGCTACATTATGGGGTGTGATAATAGAGGCTACGGGTGTAGGGTCATTGGGTAAAACCTTAATAGATTAAAGAACCTCCATGAGGGCTTGACGATGGGATTCCAAGGTTTGAATGAGTTCATATAAGGACATCTTGAGGGGAGATTGGTGTAATTGTTTGAGCACGGTGTGATGTGTGGTTCCACTAGAAATGGGGTACGTGGGGCCCCAGATAGTGATTTTAGGTATGGGTGCAGATGGTATGTTGGGTATAGGATTGGTTGGTGGGTTGGTTTCCTTTTCTTTACCTTTATCCTTATAATCATGTGTAGTGATGTGTATCATGTTGACTTGAGGGGAGTCGGAAAATGAAGAAGGTGTATGGTGAGTGGTATAATGACACGATGGGAAAAAACCTATCGGAGGAGAAAAACCCTATGAGGTGAGTTGGGCACAATGACATTTGGGTGGTGGCATGACAAGGTCTCTAATGTGAACCATGTTAATTTCAAATCTTGGTGGTGGTTTGAGGAGTTGTGGAGGTGTAGGTTGTGGTTTTTGAGTGGGTTTTGGGGGAATGGGTGTCACTGAAGCAGGGTCCTCGTCGAGAAGGTCATCATCATCAAAGTTGGCTTCTAAAGGACACAACTAGATCAGGATGGTTTTCAATGCCTTGTAGTTCTCCACATCGTGTCATGGCACACGATGGTAGGCACAAATTTTAGTATCATCAAACCCTTTTGGCTTGGGTTTGAGGGGGCGAAGGTCCGAGTGGCATGTAATGTGATGACAAGCAAAGTCCAAGGAGGTTGGTTAAATTTTGGCATAGGACCCTGTTAGTGGATCATAATGGGAATTGAATGTGGGTTGGGGTGTAGGTGTGGTTGATTGTTGAGGAATGGTTTTTGAAAGAGGAGGAGTGGATCGAGCTATGGTTTTGGGTGTTGGCATGGTTTTGGGTGTCGGTCGTGTTTGTTTAGGTAGGGGTATGGTGGATGAACTAGTAGGAGGGTGTGTGGTTGTTTTGACTACCTTATTATGGGGTAGTGGAGTTTTGTTTTTGGGTTGCACCTTCTTAGGTAAAGGTGATATGGGTGTATGAGGTCTAGAAGGAAAGGTAGATGGGGGAAGAGGACGAGTTACCCATGGGGATAATGGAGGTGCTATGAAGGTGGAGGATTTAGGTCATGCGGAGGTGTAAGGGACAACGAATGAAGTGTAGTGGGTAGTGAAGAAATAGTTGAGGGTATTGTAGGTATGGGTGGTAGTGATGTTGCAGGTGTAGGTGTAAGTCATGTTGGGTCATCTGGGGAGATTAGAGGTTTGTGAGGAAGGAATGGGTTGTTGTGTTTTTAGTTTATTGATGGGTGGAGGTTTCTTGACCATGTTGGGAAGTTGAGGTCTTAAGACAGGTGGGATAGGTGAAGGTGTGATTGGCACAGCCGGGGTATGAGTTCTATGGGTTTGGTGCTTTTGCTTGGGTGTCGGAGTAGGTGTGGTGTTGACTTTGGAGGATGTAGCTAAATCTAGTTTGATAGGTGGATGAGTAAGGCTGGTGGTTGGGGTGACCCCTAAAGTGGTAATAGGTCAAATGTTGTAGGTGTGGGTTTGGGTTTAGATGTAGTTTGAGTTATGGGTAAGGGTGTATGTTGAGTTATGATGGGTGTCGTGGAAGGAATGGTGATAGAGGTGGTTGTATTCGGTTTGATTGGTTAGAATACTTTTGGGTAGATAGTGGAAGTATCAGTAAGTGACATCTACATCTGTGTTGAGACCAGAAGCAGAAGACGCCCCCATAATAAGGCTCTATCCACATAATCTAAGTGATCGGAAAAATGTGAGAATGACACATCTGTAGGTGGAGTTGATGAGGACCTAATGGAAATTCGTAAAATGTGTCTTAGAGATAGGAAATTGGCTAGCTTCAGCTTCTATGGGTAGGAGAGCCGAAAGTAGGTCTGCAGGATTTTGGGTAGCTGATGGAGAATGCTCACCAAGAGGCAATGGTATCTCAACTGGGTCTATGATAGGCAGAGGAGATGATGGGAGCTCCTCTATAGGTGGAGGAGATGATGGGTGCTCCTCTGTGGGTGAAGGAGGTAATGGGTGCTCCTCTGTGAGTGGAGGAGGTATTGTGGGTACTGGTTCTCTAAGTGGAGAAGCCAAAGGTGAAATGGTCTCGATGTTAGCGGAAGACTCCTCCGTAGGTGATGAAGGAGATGAAAGGTGATCCTCTATGGGTGGAGGAGTAGGTGCGGTGGGTTCAAATGCGAGAAGGAGGATTTCAGGCTAGGATTTCCTCTATGGAAGGAATGTGAGGTAATTAGGAGGTGATAGGTATTTCATTAAAGATAGCGTGGACCTCGCGGGTATAGGTATCATGAGTTTAGGTCTCACTGGTTTGATCAGATGAAGGGGCATGGTTGGGAAATGGTTTCTTGAAGATGTGTAGGTTTTGGTTAGCAATTGTGTTAGGGTTATCCATGGTTAACTCACCTTTCTCAAGCATTTCTTGGACAATATTCTTGAAAGTGATGCAATTACCGTCACTATGACCCTTTACTCGATGATAGTTATAGAATTCATGTTCTTTATACCATGCGGGCATGGGGAAAGTAGGATCAAAACTAGTGTGTGGTTTTATAGGTGGAAGGGTGATGGCTCTGGATTTGATAATCTTTTCTAAGATAGAAGAGTAAGGTTCCCCAATTGGGGTGTATTTCCGCTTGCTCTCATCTGAATTGAAAAGTCTGGATGGGTGAGAGATTAGATGAGGGGGTAGCTGATTTGACGGATGAGCTAGGCCAGCCTTGAGTACCACTGTGTTAGTGGTGCCCTTAGCTTTTGAGTAATTGGTTTGTGGTTTGGAAGAAGAAGAGGTATCATTCGACTTGAATTTTCTTCTCAATGGCCCAAATCTCTAACTTTCATGCCATAGTGAATGCTTCATCGAATGTTTGAAAGGTTTGGACCTGTAAGGTTGGTGAGATATGTCTAGCACAAGCCCATGTGAAGAGCTCAATGAGTTCTATTTGTGGTAGTTAGAAGGTGAGTTGATTGATCAAGCTATGCCAACGAGTGACAAAATATGCGATAGATTCATCCTCATATTGATGCGTGGAGTATAGGTCAGTCATGGTAACCTTCTTGATGATATTGATAGAGAAATGATCCAAGAAGGCTTGGGCTACCTGATTGAATGAGAATATAGAGTGTCTAGGTAACCCACTATACCAATATAATAAAGGTCTAGTCAGAGACATGGGAAAGGTTCGCAAGTAAAAGCGTCATCGTGAGCAATTAGATAACACCCATGTTTGAACAACCACAAATTTTGCTGCAGATATTCTTTACTATTGAAACAATTGAATTTGGGCATTTCCCAATTCACAAGGTATGGGCGGATAGGAATGGATGGGTGGATGGGTTCGTTGTAAATATTGTCATAGGTGAGAGTGTTGTGGGTGCCATAAATCGATGCCTCCAATGTTTTCATCTTGTCCATCATCAATTTGATTAGGTCATTGGTAGGTTGTGATGATTGGGGGCCTCCTGTAGCGTGAGAGGGTTGATTTTGGGCATATAACGGGGGTGGCACTCCAGTGTATGGTGTTGTCATGTAGGTTGATTGAGAAGAAGGAAGTGAAATAGGGTATGTACCCTGAGTGAATAATAGATGAAACGGGAGGTGGCTAATAGTATGTATATGGAGGTGGAAGGGTCGTGGTAACCCTAGTGGTAATGGGGAAACAATTATGGAATGGAAAGGACCATGTTCTGAAAAGGAGTAGGGGTCACCGACACTGGAGGTGGTAGTGTAGCTACTGGGTATGTGCGAGACATTAGGGGTAGATAAGGTTGTATTTTGGGAAGTTCTCGAGGTATGGTGGATGTGGCGGGTGTCACGGAGGTGGCATATGCGGAATTCATAAGCGGGTATAGGACCTAGCTATGAAAAAACCGGGGTTAAGTAGATGTGGGCGTATGGGACCAGATGGGGCCGATGCGGGAGTGGGAGTGAGAGTTGGGGGATACATATGGGCATGTTGTATATAATCGACGAGGCATCTTGAGTGGATGAGTGGGAAAGGTAAAACTATAAAGTGGCAGGGTTTTGGTCGAGGAGTCGTGTGAACTCCTCATCTCCTGTAGCGATAGTGATAGGCTAGATGGGATCCATGGCTGGTGATAAAATGGAAGGTAGTTAAGGACTAGTTAGGAGTGGTTAAAAAATGGCGTAAAATACGAGTGTGCTTGCTTGTTTTCAAGTTAGCACCATGTGAACCAAGATTGATTAGGTAGGGCTACTTCTTTGTAAATGACAGAAACAATAGGAGAAATAGGTGAATCTGACAATAAAAAGTGTATTAGGTACCAAATGTGGGTTGGGAAGCGAAGCAGCTAACCAATGTTGGTTAGGAAAACCAACGAAGGCGAGTTAGGGGTATCGTTGCCATTCACTGTAGAAAATGGACAGTGAGTGAAAAACTAGGTATAAAGTCAAATCTGACAAGTATGCCAAATCTAATGAGTTTTATAATGTCAATGGGAATGATGGCAGTGATAGGGACTGTGAAAGATAGAAGAAGATGAATAACAATGTCTTTTTGGGTAGGTTAACAAAAGGACCTAGAACTAACGCCGGTTGGGTATAATTGACGATGGTCAGAGGGTAATCTACAATGCTTTGTGAAATTGAAATAATGATGAAAGAATAGTGGTTGTGAATTAAAATTTGATGTGGAATCAGACCTAGAATTATGAGAATGATGATAATATGGTCTAGGAACACTCAGGTGAAGCTGGAATACACCAGATGTGATGAGGAGCATGCAAGGATGAACAAGAAAAAAAAATGAAGAACATGCTCTTTCACCTCAAAACACAAGCCAAGCGAAACACTAAGAAAAATGTGATCCTAGGAGTGCCTTTTCTATTATGTTTGTTGAGCTTATGCTATTTAAGGACTGACACATGAACTATGAAATAGATTTTTTGGTGAGGATGGCTTCCTACGAAGAAGGAGATCTAAAAGGTGAGGTTTTAGGTATGTTATGGTGGGGCGGGCTTCACTCTGAAGTATGACTCGATAGAGTAGCGAGTTGGGGAGTACCTGCCAATCCTCAGATCAATGCAATTATTGACAGGCATTCCCAGGAAAGATGTTGTTTAAGAATATGTATTTGTTTTGAATTTGTGTAATTTGGCAAGACTCGAAGAGAGAGAGAGAGAGAGAGAGAGATGTGCTTTCTACTTTCTACGGTTCGTTTGTCAACCATCAGCTTGTCTTGACTTCCAAGGTATAGGTTGCCCTCAATTAATGTGAGCTAATGCGATAAATCAAAATGCAATGCACATATTTTTAAGCCCAAATCGAAGTGTGAAGTTGGATGACACAAAAAGATGAAGAGGAAGAGGGATGCTCTTTCACTATAATGCAGACAACACAAAGAAATGGTTCTTTTTAATTACACCAAAAGAAAGGTTTCCTTTAGAAGAAAATAGAAAGAAAAGGTGGGTTACCTATTGTAAATATCTCCCCCTAGGTAGATATAGAAAAATAGAAGGATATGGAAATCAAAGAAACTCGAGCCGATATTTATTGTGCACCATGGCGCAGTAAGAGGAGCACACAATGAAGGTGTCGACACAAAAATGGATGCACCCATGGCGCAGGTAAGACGCGCACGACAAAAGGTGTCGACATGAAAATGGATGCACCCATGGCGCAGGTAAGAGGTGCATGATAGAAGGTGTCGACACAAAAATGGATGCGCCCATGGCGCAGGTAAGAGGCGCATGACGATAGAAGGTGTTGACACAAAAATGGATGCACCCATGGCGTAGGTAAGAGAGTGTCGACATGGCAGAAGTCGCGCCTTGGCGCACGTAAAGGGCACATGACACAGAATGTCGACATGAAAAAATTCACACCTTGGTACATGTAAGGGTATGTCGACATGAATATGGATGCGCCTATGGCGCACCTTCAGGAGGTGCAACATTACAGCGCCGACAGAAGTAGACCGACCCGGATATTCGATGACAGCCATAACTTTTCACAGGGAGCTCGGATTCATGCAAGGTTGGAATTTTGGAAAGCTTACGAGGTCCTCTGTCCAACTACGACTAGATATATTTAATTGGGTGGGAAAAAGTTCTTAAAAATTCAGAATATAGTTTTCCACTTTTGGGGTTTGCTAGGGTTCTCACCTACCACCATAATGAGATAAATTAAATGCAACCTGGAGGTGGTTGGGGTAGATTTGGATTTCCTCTCTCTTCCCTCTCTCATTATTCTTATAAATTGTAAGGAGGGGCTTCTTTCTAAAGGTTGGACATTCTTGTTTTGCCCCTCCCTTCTTCTCTTTGGCAGAGTGAATTTGTGGAGTTCAAACCTCCCATTTAAAATTGTAATGCAACTTTGCCTCTTGGCATTTTATAGTGTATTGTATCAATCTTGGAGAAAATAATGCATGTCTATGGATGATTCTCAACCCTCTCTATGTTCATTTACATCCTCCTAATCTTTCACTGTGAATACAGTTATCTCGTACATGATCTTGCATTGCGTTTTCATGGTTTGTGTTTATTGGCAAGACAGGTGTTCTTCATTCCTCGGTGCATCACCTTTGTAGTTTAGGTTTTATTTTATGCATCTTCTTACCTGTCTCCTTGGAAAGTTAGTTTAGGTTTTGAGTAAAACCTCTTCATTTTTACGTGTGCATCTGAACAGAGGAATAGGAACCGGCCTTCATCTAGAGAGCTTTTCCGATTTCCGAGGTCCACACTTGGGAAAAGCTCCATGTTATGCAATCGCACTGAGAGTCTCAACCCATCGAGTTGTAGACATCCAAGGGTGCTGTGATTAACCATCAACGATTTTGGCACGCCTGGTGGGACAAAGGGGTCATTCCACATGATTTGAAGGAATTTTCAAGAAATTCGGACTAAAAATTACAAGTTTTATAATTTCAAATTTTTCACCTTCCAAGCCGAACTTTGAAATTGATTTTCAAGGACTTAACTTGCTCAAAACAAGTCAAAATTTCACCAGTTGATAGATCGGGGGATAATCTTCAAAAGGTTATTCTTAGATTTTTGAGATTTGTACTTTCAAAATTTCATGGTTTTTGGTATTTTAGATTTCAGGATTTCAGAAATCTGACATTTTGAGTTTTCGGGACTATCATTCTAAATCAATTTCCAAACCCTAAAATCTCAAATATACAGGTATTTCAAAATTTTGAGTTTAAATATTGTCAGGTTTGGTGTGTAACTTGGCAGAATCTAGCATTTTCAGGATCGTTCTCTAACACATTTGGCGACTCCGAAGGGATAGAATTCAGCGGTGTAGAACGAAGGTTTCAGGCACATGAGAAGAATTCAAACCGTGTCCGATACTCGAGAAGAGGGGTTATTTGTCCACTTACAGCTATCACCAGGCAGAGGAAGGAGAGGAAGAGGACCACGAAGATCACCATCTCCACCTAACCAGACTTTGTCTACACCTCCACCTGGTAGACCTTTTCTCGCATCAACTAGAGTTCTTAGGCCAATCATAATGGCACATCTACCACCAAATCCCTTTGTCAATTTTTTGGCAAAGCAACCCACTTTCCCTCAATGCACAAAATCCAGTTCTAATTACAAAGCATTGAAGAACATTCCATTTTTCTTTGGAGAAAATCATACCACTCTGGTGATCATGTCAAAGACATCACTAACATTTGTGCAATCCATGAGATAAATGAAATGGATGTTCTTTATCAAATTGTTGGCATCTCCGTTCAAAGGGGAAGGCATTGCAATGGTTTAGGAGCCTTGAGCCGGTTCTATCCAAAATTGGAATTAGTTTTTGCATAGTTCTCCATGAGTAGTTTGGGGAAAAGGGAGACAATTTGTCTCTACTAGAACAATTGACAACTATCAAGAGAGCTCCCAATGAGCATTGGTGACTTCAACTTCAGATTTCAAAGATCTTGGGATAGAATTCCAATGGCCATCAGAGCCAAAATTGAAGGTGCTTTTCTTTATTATCTTAAAGCTTTGAATTCTGATATTTCTATGTTAATTCAATCTATGGGAGGCACAACCTTACTTGCTGCTTATAGCATTGCCATTAGGGCTGAAAATTGTCTTATTCAAGCTGGTAAGCTAGCTCCTAGGCCTCCCATGCCCTTGTATCCAAACTTAGAAAATCCAAGCACTAGTCAAGCACCCACTTTGGCTCCTATTCCCACTCCTAGAAATCAAAGTTCAAATGAAACTTCTACTTCATCCTCTAGTGCTTCAAATGAACTCCAGGAGGTTATGAAACAATTACAGAACCTTGGAAATGAGCTGGTGACTATCAAAAGACAGCAAGCTCAAAGTGCTAGACCATATCGGCCTTAAGCGTACTGGGCTAGGCCCCCATACCAAAAAATAGGTCACCAACTCAGGTTGCAAATCAAAATCAAATCCAAGTAAGGCCTCCCGCCAATAGACCATTTCAGCCCTATAACCCCATGTTGCATCTACTTCTAAAGCCTTAATACCGAGTGCAAAACAACATAGCTCAAGAGTATGATTGGTGTTTCCCATGCAATGAACCTCACAACCAATCTATGTGCTTCAATGGTGCTTTGAACCAAGCCTTGATGGCAACAACTACTTGCGTAGAGGGTGAAGTGAGTC